>CAKNYM010042397.1:0-22592 GCA_932195095.1 Andricus curvator
ACCATTTCCCTTTCAGGGTAGGCGTGACACTACCCGATTCGGGTAGTGTTTCTAGGTTTTTCTTGTAGTTATAAATAACTACAAGTGTGGGCTCACCACACCCACGATGTGCCAACAGCACTCATGTCAGTATTCTTGAATGGTCACCCATCCAAGTACTAACCGCGTCCAACGCTGCTTAACTTCAGTGATCTGACGAGAACTGGGTTTTTCAGCGTGGTATGGCCGTTATAAAGCCTGATATTACGATATCCAAACCGTTGCATGAACTCTTAAAAAAGGGATCCGAATTTGTTTCTGTGAAAAAAGAGATGCGAGATTTTGAGACTTGATTAGATTATTTGACCACCGAGCCTGTCTTAGCTGTTTACAACCCTACTATTTACACAGAGTTGCACACAGATGCAAGCGCGTTAGGATTCGGGACTATTCTTTTGAAGTGGCAAAAATATAATTATTTATATCCCGCATTTTATTTCATCAGGCAAACTATCGAGTTAGAAAGAAAATACCACAGCTACGAGTTAGAGATGCTAGCCATATACTACGCGTTAGAACGACTTCGAGTTTATTTGACAGGAATACCGTTCGTAATATGCGTCGATTGTAACGCGATAAAACAAGCCCGAAATAAAGAAGAGATCAACTCGCGTATTACCCGATGGGCCTTGTTTCTTCAAAATTTCTCGTATAAGATATAACACATAGTTTTCGAACTATGAGGCATGTCGATGCTCTGAGCAGTGAAGTCTTTGTAATCGAGCCTTTGACTTTCGAACAAGAGCTTATGTACAAACAGTTGTCTGATCCAGAATTGAAAGAAATCCGCGAATCGTTAGAGCAGGGAGATAGTGACAGGTACGAAATACGTAATGGCTTGCTCTTCAGAAAGTACAAGGATTCTTCTCTTTTCTTTGTATCTGAGACTATGATCAAAAGTGTAATTAGAGCTTGTCATGACAATATCAGTCACGTTGTGGTTCATAAAATTGTCGAATTGCTCTTGAGAGTGTATTGGTTTCCAGAGTTGCGTAAAATGGTAAAAAAATATATTGCTTAATCCGATAAAAGTGAAGGTGAATTGCATCTGTGGGATAGGGCCAAAAGACATTTCGAAGCAAGTTTTATCGACCACTATGGACCCTTTAAATCCGCGAGTCTTGGCTACAAGCATCTCTTCCTTGTTATAGATAATTACACCAAATCTGTGGTTTTCTGTTCTTTAAAGTTGACATTAGCGAAGAAGCAATAGCGAAAATCGACAATTATATTTATCACTACGGTAAAACGAGATCTTTGGTTTCTGACAGAGGAAGTTGCTTCATTTCTCCGAAATTTGATCAGTTTATGACTGTAAGAGGTATTTACCATATCAAAGTAGCAGCTGACACTCCTCGCGCGAATGTCCAAGCTGAACGTGTAGTTAGATTTTTCGGGTCAACTTTGTCTAAAATAGCTGGGTCTTCGGATTGGAAAAAGGAGCTCGCAAATGCGCAATTTGTAATGAACAACACTGTAAATAGAGCGATATGTTTTTCACCAGCTCATCTTTTTTTAGGAGCAGACCAAGTAGGTTATCTATTGAAGAATTTAGAAAGATTTGATTAGAAATTGAGAACAAAGAGGAACCACCCGAGCTTAGATCTAAATTGTTTGAAAAAGCCGATGTAATCTGCGAGCAAATGCGGTTGAAGAATGAACAAGCGTTCGACGAAAAACACAAATGTCCTACCAAATACAAAAGCGGCGATTATATTATGATACCAAATTTAGTTACCGAAAAAGGTGTTAATCAAAAACCCGTATCTAGTTTTGATAGTTCTGATAGAATGCGTCCATGGGACGCACAAACAATGGCTCTGTTCGAAAACGATCCTGATGATCAGGGCGATCATTTGTTAGGATAGGCCGAGCTGTAGTCGATATATTTGAGTTTAAATATTTTGAATTTTCGCGCCTTGATGCGAGTGACATATATAGATTGCGATTGATTATCACAGATCGATACTTTTGTTCGATATTGGAAGTAAGAAGTCAGTCTTGTATCAGCCATACTTGTATAAACTATTCTTTACATTTTCTTCTGCAAAAAAGCCTTTTTATCTATTGCTGGACCATCCCTTTCTGTTACTACACTTCATACTAATTGTATTGGCATTGAACGAAGGTTTGCGGTCCTCGGTTGACAAAAGACTTCGGCCAAAATTGCTGCATTCAAATTCAACTTGAAGCTTTTGCCTAGAAGTCAAGTTTTTAAGTTTTTTTAGTCAAATTTTTCTTGTTTGAAAAGCAAGGCGCACTATAGGTGCCTTTTTCTCTCCATATCTTAAACGGCTGTCGAGATACTCGCAAAAAACCATGAAAAATCGTAAAAATGGTTGTAAAATATTAATTACCTGAACATCACCTTTTTATTAATGAAATATGGGTTCTTTTCTTCATCCATCTCTTTCTGTTAATTTGATAATTTGACAGTTTATGCTTATGGAAAACGAATAATTGTACACGAATTATATTGAATTCACTAGAATTTGCTAAATTTTACTTGGTTTGTCTTGAATCTACAGAACTTTTTTCGTATTCCCTTCAATTTGCCTGAAGCCATTAACTTCAGAATAAAAATTTAATGTACCAGTGTAATCAGGAAAATAAAATAACATGAGAATTGAAAACACAAATGGGTAATTAAATGTTGTTGTATTTGCAGAGCAAGGAACGCTGACGATAGTACGCCGCAGTTCTGGCAAGACTAGAACGAGCGTTAGTGGGAGTTTCGAGAGTTCTACACTCGCAGATAATCCCGATTCTTTCCTGCGAGGCCAATCAGATGAACTCGATGAGGTCCTTGACAATGTCGATCTCACAACTGAATCCTTGCCCGCCGTCGATACTCCAGATGCTTGCGATAAAGCTGCCCTCAGGTGCGTATCTTTTTGATTTCTTTTCTTAACCTACCTTACAATGAGCACAATTCTCTCCAGTTTTCTTACTCCTTTTGTCCCCATAACGTGCGTGGGTTTGTTTAAAGGAATAATAATCTTTTTCCTTTGAAATAACTTCATTTGGTTGAAATAGCCGAAAATCGTCTTTGAGTCTCGAGTCATAGCCAATCTTTTTGTATTTGAACAAGACAAAAACATTTTGGAATAAGGTTATAATAACTGCAACATCTTGATTAAAAAACAATACCTTAACAAGATCCGTAAGGAGAGGGTACCATCTATTTCTCACTACTGTATATATTAACTTTAAAAAATTTCCAATTTTTTCACACATATTTTTTGAATTAATAACTATGAAAAGAGTAAGTTCATGAAAACTCAAATAAGTTTGAATGATTTAATAATTTGGTAAAATTTTCAAAAAGGTAGAGAAGAGCGGATCACTAGGTCGTTTTAGAAATTTGGTATTTTCAGTTATTTGAAAAACCAGTACAGCAATTCCTTTTAAACTTTACAGATGAATACAATTTATGCGAGTATACTATCTCCCAAAACTTAAACTATCAAAATCCATTAGGAAATTAACAAAATTAAAATAAACTTTTTCTGAGATCATGCTAAAAAACCTTATGTTGCATTTAGTAAGTATATCCACAAAAACAGGGTGCTTTAAACATACCTAACATATGCTATATTTATAATATAATTATCATGAATAATTTTCTTATAAGCGGTATTTGGATGAAAGTGGATAGGATACAGTGGGTTAGGCAATTCCTTATGTGGGGCATAATTTCTGAAGTGTACCCACCTCGAAAATGAAAGTTGTCCGATCGGGCTAAAAATTGGCCCAATTGTAGTCCTATTAGATAGTACTCCTCACACCAAAAATTAATTGATTTTGATAATTATTTATCAAAGTGGAGGGGGTACAATTTTGTGTTTTTTAAGAAAAGCTTTACTTTCAAACGTTTGTAACTTTTGTCCTATTGCCTTAAACAAAATTTCACTTGAAATATTTTCGATAGATTTTTTCACACGCTTTCTGTTGGTAATAATTATTTTTGAAAAAAATCAAAATTTGACCCAAATTTTCGAAAATCAAAAATAAATTTGACTTTTTTTCAAACTTGGGCCCTTTTTTTTCTTTAAAATAGTTTTAAAAGAAAGCTGAGATTTTTTCCTATAAGGCCTCCAATTTTTAGAGTGCCAAATTAATTTGTCTTTGAGCAATAAAACGATACATAAACAAGATGCCGTGATAGGGCCGGTGGCGCGCGATCTCCCCTAGTGCGCTCAGGCCGAGGATCTTTGTGGCAACGCTTTAGTGCCAGTTTTTTAAGTTAAGTAATATTATATGCTGCTAGAATAACTGTTCTCTGCATTTTCAGGGTGAATTAAACAAAGGCCTGCATTACGGTAAGTGTAAAATTAATTGGGAATATGCTTTAAAAATTAGAAGTGAGAATATACATCTTTTAAATTTACATTTTTTTTACATTTACATTTTTCTTCAAAAACCTGAAGGAAAATTTATTGCCTGGGGAGGTTTTGATTTGCTTCGATTTTGCTGAGAATTACGCCTTCATAATCCAGAATGTAGCGCAATGATAATTTAGCTCATGACATGGTGGCTGTTCACGAGTATCAAAAGATAATAGTAGAATACTTGAAAACTCATTTCAGGCCAAGTAAAATCTACTATTTCACTGATGGTACAGGGCAAAATTTCAAAAATAGGAGTAGCTTTGTTAATCTCGAAGCCCATGAAGAAGATTTTGGTATCCAAGCTGAATGGCACTTCCATGGAACATCTCATGGTAAGGGTGCATGTGATGGTATAGGAGCAAATATAAAGAGACAAGCAGTACGTTCAAGCTTACAATGTTCTCCGAAACATCACATGCTCACTCTCCATGCTTTGTTTCAGTGGGCAAACAGTAACTGTAAGGAAACCGAAATTTTTTTCAGCAGCAAAGAAAATCACGCCTTAGCCACCGAGTGACTGAAAACCAGATTTGACAAAGCTGTCATGATGCCAGATACATTACAGTACCACGCTTTCATTCCCACTCAAGACGGAAAACTTCAACTCAAGAAGTTTTCGTCCTCTGAGAAATACGACATCTTCTCGAATGGCAAAAAACAAAAACCGTAAAAGAAGCCTGCAAAGAAAACAACTGTTGAAACTATCGCCAAAAAATCGAACAGAAAGACAGATAATATTACCATGTAATATTACTTAACTTAAAAAACTGGCACTAAAGCGTTGCACAACGATCCTCGGCGTGAGCGCACTAGGGAAAATCGCGCGCCACCCGCCCTATCACGGCATCTTGTTTACGTATCGTTCTATTACTCAAAGACAAATTAATTTGCCACTCTGAAAATTGGAGGTCTTATAGGAAAAAATCTCAGCTTTCGTTTAAAAATATTTTGAAGAAAAAAAAAAGTGCCCAAGTTTGAAAAAAAGTCAAATTTATTTTTGATTTTCAAAAATTTGGGTCAAATTTTGATTTTTTCAAAAATCGTTATTACCACCAGAAATTTTATGAAAAATTCTATCGAAAACATTTCAAGTGAAATTTTGTTTAAGGCAATAGGACAAAAGTTACAAACGTTTGAAAGTACGGCTTTGCTAAAAAAAAAACCAAAAATTGTACCCCCTCCACTTTGATAAATAATTATCAAAATGAAATAATTTTTGGTGTGAGGAGTACTATCTAGTAGGACTACAATTGGGCCAATTTTTAGCCTGATCAGACAACTTTCGTTTTCGAGGTGGGTACACTTCAGAAATTATGCCCCATGTATAAGTTAGAACACTTTAAGAGCATGTTAGCATCACATCCTAATTTTTCGTCGCTTAAGAAACGTAAACTGCGTACTAAATTCATGATTTGATAACATTTTTACATAAACCGACTGTTAGTAACATTTTCTCTCGAAAATCCCTGCAAAATAACTTTTGTAAGGTGGTGCAAAGTAAAATATAGTGATCCAACTGCTGTGACCAGGGTAGGTACTCGAGTTAGACACTCTTGCTTCATATACGGAGAAAACTTTGGGGGTGCTTCTAAATTATATGGATTTGACGGGACGAGTGACAAATAAGAAAGTTCCTGTAAAAGTAGGACAAAAAGTGCCAAGAAGTCTGATGCCTGACAGGTCCCTGAACGACGAGAGGCAAGGAAAAGTTTATTAGTGCAGTTATTATTAGTAATGCAAATAATTAAATTTTGTAGTTATATGAATGTGAACTTAGTTTTAAGATTTAACGATGTACTATGCTTTTTATTATATTCAGCCTTTCGGCCTAGAATTGATTACATGTTTACTATACACTTTTCTTTGTTAGTACATTTTCCTTAACCTAATTAACATACAACTTTTCCTTATATTCTAACAACTTATTATATTCTCTTTACATTCTTACAATCTATGTTGCCCTTCTCTACACATTCAATGCTCTACTCAATCTCAAAAACTATACACTTGCCCTTCTTTCGCCTTTTACATGATTTTGCCTTTGCTTATCCATCCACTCTTAACCTTTTATGATCCTTTATCCATCTCCAAGAAAGGATTTCGATTACACAATTCCGTGCCCTTCCTCTTTTGCCTCTACGAACCTTTCTATTCCATATTTCCACTCGCAATTTACCTAAGTTTTGTTCGTAATTTTTGTTTCACTAACGCCTCTCTCTCTCTCACGCCGCATACGTACTCGAACTTCTTGAAGAGGAGAATCGATCTCCTGGATCCGTGCTCCTCCTCATAGAACTCTTCTTGCCTAAACGATTGTTAGGTACGGTACTCTCTTTATTGCTATTCCTACTCAAGCCTACCAGACCTTTATCTACCCCCCGCTTTTTCTAAAACGTTCCACATCGTTTCTCTGGCTATTGACGAAAAAGCTCCCTTCAGATCTATAAGAAAAGCGCAGATTTCTTCTTTCTCGTTTGTCAACTCTCCATCTGCTACATATTGCAGTATATAAATATTATCCGTTGTGCCCCTGCCGTTGAGAAAACCTGCCTGCGTGTCCGAAAGAATCCCTCTCCTCTCCAGAACTTTGTTCAACCTCTCTGCCAACACCATCGTGTAAAGCTTATATGCAGTATTTAGGAGCTTCAACCCCCTGTAGTTTTCTAACGAATCTTTAACTCTTTTCTTGTGTAAGGGGCCATTCATAAATTACGTCATGCAATTATTCGACACTGTTGAATTCATCCCCCAAGTAACACTTTTTCCGGCTTTTTCTGTAGTTTTTCGCCTTTATGTAACACTAGTCATGACCCCCCCCCCCAAGTGTTACGTAAATAATGGATGGTCCCTAATGGCGCAATTAAACCTTCCTCCCACTCTTCTGAGGAACTCTTCACTTTCCAAACCTTCTTGATAATTCCTTTCAACCTTTTCTTTACCGCTTCCCCGCCGAATATACAAGCTTCATTCACTATTCCATCTTTCATTGTCGTTCTTTCTTTCTTTAACTTTTAAATTTGCAAATCTATTTCTTCAATACTCAACTCCTCGTCCGCTTCCTCCTCTTCGTCTCATCTGACCCGTATCCGTACTTCTTCCTCTGATTTTATGTCAGTTATTTCGTTCTCAAATCTCTTTGCTTCTCTACCTTCTTCCTCTTACATAACTCCTTGAACCGTTTCTTGCCTGCACGTATCGTCGGATATTAACTTTCCTCTTTTCCACCTCTTTATAATCTTTTAGCCCCTTTCTTTCCTTTTTTACATTCTCTATCCTACCATGCTACCTCTCAATCTCTATTAGATAGATAAAATTTTATTTTTCAGCCTGCTGGCCTTAAAAAATTGACTTGCTTACACTTCCATTTTTTACAGAATTTTCTTAAAACTAACCCTTAAAAAAACTAACATCCATCCATACCTTATATCTAAGACCACACGCTCTTATCGCCTTGCCTTCCTTGCTTCGCCTTGCCTCGCTCGCATGTCCCTACTTTTCGCATTACCTCGCATTGCAAAACTCTGCTTCCCCGTCAGCCGGTCGGTCAGGAAGAAGGTTGGAGTTTCGCCGGATGAGAGCTCACCGATGTGCTCGGCGAGTCGCACCCGACTGCACCACCTTTTGCGTTTTGTCCATCTCGTATTTAAGACAGTCGGTTGTGGTGGCGGTCGATCAGTGGGGGTGAGCGTGGTGGGAGAGCCAGTCCCTACGGCAACCCGTCGTAGGCCTCTGCCGGTATGAGCGACCGTACGTGCTCGTCACAAACCTTGACTCTCTTATTCTCTCTTCCCGTGCTGTCTTCTCTCTCTTGATGCCGTTTTTCTTAACCAACTTATTTACCTTCCTTCCTTCCTCGTGCATCCTTCTCACTTCATCCATCTGCAGTCCATTCGTTCTAAAATACCTTTCCCTTTCAACCTCCATCTTCGCACCCCCTCTACTGTTCTCCTTCTTCCACTAACGCTCCCTAATCAGCTTACTTCCACCCTCTTCCAAAAATTTATCCTCATATTTACATGCTCGACTCCCCGCTAGAATCCCTACATTCGTTCTCCCCTTCTCCCTCCTGACAATATAATTAGGCGTGTTCCTTGCCAACTCCAGTGTTCACTTTACATACCTCTCCTGTGTCCTATTTACCTCTTCACTTTCCTTTCACCCCGACAACTCTACTACATATAATAGCACACTCATCACTAGTGAGTCAAACAATTTCATTCTCCTTCCAAAATCATCTGCGAATAAATTCTTTCCCAAACCCCACACCTGCCTCATCACCACATTTGCCCTCCTCACTCTCTCCTTTATGTGACCATCCACTCCACCATTCCTGCGAAACAAGAAGCCCGAATACCCAAACTCTTTTGCCTCCTGCACCGCCTTTCCCTTCCACTTCCACTCCCCTCCCTTATCTCTTCCCCCTCAAATTCTGAACACCATAACCTTAGACATTTCCGCATTCAGCTCTAACCTGTTCTTATCCAGGTATCTTCCATTGCCTTAATCCCCTATCCATCCAGAATCCCTCCGAAATCCCCTCCCCTCCTCTCAACTTATCTTTGTTCTCTTCATATATCTCCCTCACCCTCTCGATCAGGCCTCTCTCTACTCCCCTATCCTCCATCGCCTCCCACAACCTCCCCCTATCTACCGAAGGAAACGCGCCTTTTAGATCCACAAAAAACGCGTACACGCTCGACCCCTTCTTCGCTAATTCTCTATCCACCACATGCTACAGAACCTAGATATTGTCGATAGTAATCCTACCGGCACTAAAGCCCGCCTGCGTCTCCGGCAATATTCCTTTCCCCTCGGCATCCTTCCGCAGCCTCTACGCCACCACCATCGCGTATACTTTATACACCGTATTTATTAGCGCAATCCCTCTATCATTTTCCTGTCTATCCCTATCTCCTTACTTACACAGTGGCACTATCAATCCTTCTCTCCACCCTCCTGGGAATCCACCCCCTCCATACTTTCTTCACTGCCTCCTTCAGCCTCTCCCTAACCTCTTGTGTACTAAACAGCCATGCTTCGTTCTCTACCCCATCCATCACTGCTACTTTTGACATTCTTAACTTCCTTATCTGCTTCTCTATCTCATCGTCAATCAACTCCTGCATCTCTGCCTTCCCCGTGCTTCTACTCCCACCATTCCTCTTCCTTGCATCTGAGCCCTGAAATGATTCTTCAAAAAACTCCCTCCACTCCTCACTCCCTATCTTCTCGCTTATCCCCACTCTACGCTTCCTAAACCTATGTATTATCTTCCAGACGTTCCCCTCTGTCTTATCTTTTCCGAACTCCTCTTCCAGATCTTTCTCCTTTTCCTGTTCTTTCTTCTTACACATCAACATGAACCCCTTCCTCATTTCTACGTACTCCTCCTTTTTCGCATTACCCTCTTTCCACTTCTTGTAGTTCCTGTTCACCTTCCTTTCCATCTTTTTACATTCCCTATCTCACCACGGCTCCACCATTTCTTTCTTCTTCTTCTTAATACCTTCTTTTGCACACACCCTTTCACCTTCTCTTTCAGATCCTCCCATATCTCTTCCACCGACTCCCCTTTAAAGCGTACCTTTCCTAACTGCTCCTGATACTTGTCGATCGCCTCCCTCCTTCGATTTCCTTTCAAAGCTTTCCCCTTCCCCGTAATGTCTTCCTTCCCTCCCCATCCTCGCATTAAAGTTCCCACCCAGTAGCACCATACCCTTCTCTCTTACGCCTAGCAAGTCTTCCACCCTTTCTTTAATTATTTCCATCCCATCCTTATTATTCACTGTTACACACTTACACGTTAACCCTCCTATCCTTACTTCCCAAATTTGCACTCCCTCCCCCTCTTCCTCTCCATGAACTTTTTCCTCTAATCCATCTCTCACCCTCGTTATAATTCCCCCACTGGCCCTTCCTTTCTTCTTTACTATGCCCGCCCCCTGGAGTCTCCACGTGTACCCCCTTGGCAGCTTTGGTACTATTCTATCCCATTCCTTTCTTTCCACCCACGTCTCTACCAGTCCCACAACATCAAATTCCTGGATATACCTCCAGAACTCCTCGTCCTTCTTCTTTACCCCTGCTACGTTCCAGTACAGCACCTTCAGTACTCCTATACCCTGCATTTCCCCCACCCCCCTGCTTCCTAAGAAACAAAGTCCCCTGCACTTCCTTCAACACCTGTTTCTCCTCTTCCCACACCCTCCCCTCCAACTTAATTTTCCCTACCATGCATTCAACCCACCCTATGCTCTGTAGCAGCGCTTCCACGCACTCCCTTTTTTCTCCGCTTCTTAGCTTCAACCCTCTTATAACGATATTATTTCTCCTGTCTGCCTTCTCTTTTCTCTCCATTCTCAACTCCATTGCCCTTAGCCTTTCTCTATCCGCCCTCTCCTCCTTTTCATTCCTACGCTCTCCCAATTTCTTTTCTATTATATTCTCTACCCTCTCCCAAATACCTTTAATCTCACTCCCCCCACCCCTGTCTCCTACTTGCATTTCCGTACTGCCCTCCACCTTTTCAAGTCTTTTGTCCGTCCTTTCCTTCCATACCATAATTTTCTCTTCAATCTGCTTTATTTTAACTTCTTTTTCTTTCCTTTCCCTCTCTAACCCTTCTACTCTTTCCCTTAGCTCTTTCACGTCCTTTTCCCATTTTGCATCTCTAATTCTCAAGTCTTCCCTCATGCCTTCCATCTGCTCCTTAGTCCCCCTTACGTCCTCCCTCAGCCCCCTGATCACGCCTACGCTTTTTTTCAACGCGCTCTCAACCTCGCTCTTCTCCGGACTCTGTTGGCTGTCTCTCTTCTTTTTCAAGAGATCTCCCCGTCACTTGCGCTCGACGCTCTCTCCCTTACCTTCTCACTTCCTTCGTTCCCACCATTCTGATTTCTTCCTTTTCCCGAAGCGCCGCTTGACACCGGACCACGCACAGTTGGACGTCGTGGTCTGTGGAAAATTTCCTTCCCGTCAATTTCACTAGCAGCTTTCTCTCCCTTAACATCTCCTAACCCTGCGAGACCCACCCTGGACCCCTTGAAGGCCCAAGACTCCCGACCACAAACTTCCCCGACTCTACTCACCTCCTAGGCTTCCACCCTCACACTCGACTCACACCTTCCACACCCTCAATCTCTATTTGATCTTTTACATTCTTCGACCAGCAAACATTCTTTTATCCTCATGCAGAGTTTTTTCCATTTTCCTTCCACTCCCATTTCACCAAATTGAACTCCTTCCAAATTTTCTTTAAACTTCTTTTTTAACTCCTCTGTCCATATCATATTTTTGAATCTCCTTTAACCCGTTTCACTTGTTTCACCTTGTCTCTCTTTATTTGTCCTTCCAGGTCTACATAAATGGGTTGGTTGTCTGATTCCACCCGCCCCCTACTTCCAGCTTCTTTACTTTTTCCCATTCTTTATTATTTGTAATGATATAATATATTACCAAAACCGCTTTCCCTTTCACAAACGTTTATTCTCCCATTTCATCCCCCGTTATATTTCCATTTAATAAATACCATCCTCCTTATTCTATCGCCTTTTCACATCCCCTTTTTCACCTGCCCTGGCATTCCAGTCGACCCCTCATACCAGGAGTTCTTCCTCTTCCTCAAAAAATTCTGCCCATTCGTTCTTCCTTAATTGCTTTCCCTTTTTTACTTCTGTAGTTTCCATCTCAAGTTACTCGACAGTTTCTGTTCGATTTTTTTTCACACTTTTTCTTTAAACTACGTTTATATTAAACCCACCACGTCAAATGATTCGATGCAAATCCAGAAGTATTTATCTTTCTTTTTGATTTACGCCACGTTCTAGAAAAAAATTCGCAAAGTGTCTTCTCTATTCTTCTCTTCCCTGAGCTTAGGACCTTTCCTCTCTTTTCCAAAAACTCTCTTTCTCTACCAAACCTATTTTTCAGTCAGCCCATACTAACCCCTTTCCCGCAATTCTAATTCTCTTATACCGCACCGTTACCTCCTTCCTTTTTTGTCTTTATTTCCTCTCTATCTCTCTCAGCTTTCTTCTTCATTATAGCTTACTTATCTTCCCACGTGTCCATATTCGCTACTACCACACCCTTTCCTGCTGATACTACTGAGATTATCCGCTTCGGATTACTCTCCACCCCTAGCGTTTTCTCAAAAAATTCCTCTAAGTCCCCTTTACTTTCCTTTTCTACTTTCACCTCTCTGACTACAATGTTAATTTTGTTTTGCATACCCTTTTCTTCTCCCTCGACTCTTATCTCTGCTACTTTTTTCCCTACTATTTCTGCCACTCTCATTGCAGTTTCCTTTCCTCCCATTATGCTACCTTGCTCTACGCTCTTCAAGGCGCTTCTCGATTTCCTTTAATTTTCCTTCATCCCTCTTTTTTCCTCTTTCAAACCGATTCTGCAACTTAACTATTCTCTCTTCCCCTTCCTTTCTCACATCCTCCAGAGAATGGCCTAATTTTACCATCCTACCCTGCACTTTTTAGTTCTTTTTCCCACTTTTCATTCCTCTCTTTTATTTCCTCTTTAAGCTTTCTTACTTCCTCACTTCCTGCTAAAGATCCCACCTCAATCACCTTCATTTGGCTTCTTCCTTCCGTAACTAATTTCCTGAACTCTCTCACTTCCATCAATAGTTCCTTCAACACCCCTTCGCTTGACTGTTCTCCTGTCATCTTATCTGACTTTCTCTTCCTTCCTTACACGCTATTTTCCACCTCACGGTTACCTTCTTCCTCTTATTTTTTACTTGTTCCCTACTCCTGCGAGTTATCTTTTCTTTCTGGTGATCTTAACACCATTGTGCTATTTTTGAAGGTACTTTGCTCAATTTTTTTCTCCATACTGTCGTCCAAATCTCTTTTTCTCTTTGGCAACTCTTTTAAAATGTTTGCGTACCCCTCGCTATTTGACCTCCTTTTCTGCAGCACCTTTTCTTCTAACCCCAACTTTTCCTCTTTCGGTCTACGTAGACTCCTTTTACTCTCGCCTGTCACTTGTCCTACTTTTTACGGAGTAAAATATTTTTCATCTATGTCCGGGTCACTGTCCAACTGCATCTCCCCTTCTGTCGCGTTCGAATTTCCCTCCTTCGGTCGGTAAATTGCTCTGGTCCATCAGTTTATGTCCGCCTGCCACCCGTGTCTCCCCTATTCCACCACATCACTACTACGCACCTTCTGCTTCTCCCTTCCCCTGCTTCTCCCCGACCGACAGAAATAATTTTGTCTTTTTAGCTCGAAACCTCCCAAACCTCGGCCAGCATGCGTATGGATATGAATGAAAGGATCCCTATAAACGGGCTCTCGTGGGTGAAAGGAAAAAGGATCCCTATAAACGGGCTCTCCTGTCATGTGTGATTACGGTATGGTAGAAGGGTGAAACAGCCTACCTAACACGGGCCCTTTGGATTCCTGGGTCGAGGCCCCTCCCGGACCGATTTACAGTTCTGTAATCGGGACAGGAATGACCTGCGGCGTGCATAGCGACCAAGAAACAGCCCTCCTAGGGGTTATGGAGGTGTACTAACGGCCTCTCGGGGACACCGGACGACCTCCCCGAGTAAGTAGTCTTACCCCTGCATGCGGAAGTCTGCAGTGGCGGACCTTTATTTTCCTAGCTTCTCGTGGGATCAAAATGGACACGCAAAATACAGAAAATGGAAAAGGAGGAGGAAGGGAGGTGGCGGAGGAGGGAGAGGGCTTGGAACTTACGGGTCTAACGTAACCCTTTCCTCCCAATCTGTCCCATTGGCAAGCCAAATCCAAGTGACGGCTGCGCCCCCAGCTCCCTCGGGAGCTGAGGGATTGACAGTCCCCGTGAACGAGGCTATGGTATTGGGTGAGGCCAATAAGTCCCCCAATAAGAGAAGACGCATCAACTGTTCCCAGAAAAGAAGACTCAGGAGGCAAGCGCAGCAGGCTATCAAAGCAGCTGCGGAAGCTGGAATGTCGGCGGCTTCAGGGCCGACATCCGGCATTGAGTCCCAAAAGAGAGGTAGGGGCTCAGACGGCACCCTACCTAAGGTGGCTAGGCCTTTGAAGAGGCACAAGGTGGCCCAGCAGCCGACGAACAGAGAGTCGTCGGGAGCTGGACTGACGGCCGCTCAGAGGACCAACCCCCTGACGATGGTAGTGACCGACACCAACTACCCGAATTCGGTGCTCACTACGAAGCATTACGAGATCTTTAGGGTGGCTACCTTGAGGGCGCTCTAAAGAGTGTCCCCAGATCAACTGCCAAAATTCGTGACCTCCTTCTGCAGGGGAGGGGTCTTCGTATTTGTTGCAGCTGACCTAGCGGCTAAAGGTGGGCTACTCAAAGCAATGGTCGAGACGGATTCGTGGGAAGGTGTATCTCTTAAGGTGGGTGAGGTTAAGTTGCTCCAGAAGATGTTGATGTCTTGGTGAATCGTCAGGCACGATAGGCCTCAGGAAGAGGACACACTAGGAGGAACTGGGCATCTCCTAGTCGTGCAGATTCCTAAGTCTCAAACGAGGGCTCTTGCGGCCCTCAACAACAGGCCCTTCTATCACTTTGGTCAGGTCAACTTCAAGGTTGCCGGCCAGGGATAGGAGGAGCCTGTTGAGACGCAGGAAGATTGGGAGCAGACCAAAATGACTGCTCCTGGTCTAACCATTACCCAGATTAACTTCATCACAGCAAAGGCGCCCCTGCAGTTTTGCAGAGGGGCATGACTGCGATGCATACAGGTATCTCGCTAATGCAAGAACCATGGTTAGTTCGAGATACCATAAGGGGATTAGGGGGGGAGGCTAGTCTTCTTTGTTACAGGGTTGCCAAGGCGGCCAAACCAACGGCCTGCATACTGGCGAAGGGAGTTAACGCTGGCCGGCTGGTTAAACTATGTTCGAGATACCTGATGGTGATAGCCACGGATCTCAAAGGAATAGGATGGCTAGTTTTGGGATCGGCTTATTTTCTTTATTGCAGCGATACCAACCGACGTTCTGTAATTCGGTCAGAGAGGAAGTCATTGACATCACTCTGTGCACCATTAGTTTTAGGGACAAAATCAGGAAGTGGAGAATTTCAGATAAACCCACTCTCTCAGATCACTCACAGATAGAGTTCGTGTTGGAATCCGTTGTACCCACTGGCCCTAAATTGGTCAGAAATCCAAAAAGAACGGACTGGGATCAGTTTTCCACGGAACTAAGATGTGCACTTTCAGAGGTTCCCAGGTCAATTCGAGACGTGGATACCATGGAGATAGCAGCCAAGACTTTCACAGAAGCCATCAAAGTTACCTATGAAAGTGATTGTCGACCTACAAGAGTCCGAAAAGCCGGGGAGACACACTGGTGGAATGGGAAGCTCGAATAGCTTCGCAGGGAAACCAGAGAGAGGTTCACACGTGCCAGTAGTAGCAAAACGAAGGAACTATGGACGTCTCTCACAACAATGAGGGACGAATACAGGGGTGCAATACGTAAGGCAAAGCAGGAGAGCTGGGCCAACTCTTGAACATACATCGAGAAAGGAGCTGAGGCGGCTAGACTGGATAGGCTGCCTTTTCGAAACCCGGACGGTATTCTCGGCACTCTGAAATTGCCCGGAGGGGGATACTCAGAGTCGGACGGGGATACCTTGGCTCACCTGATTAAGGCACATTTCCCGGGCTTTTCAAGGTTTCGAGAAGAGGGGACGGCACCTCAAAGGCAAGCTAAGTCGTCTGCGGCCCAATTGGTTTCTTTGGGCCAAGAAAAATTAACTTCTTTGGAAATTACACACGAAGGGAGATTTCCTTGTCGCTAACTCGCTACGTAATTGCGAACATATTTCCTTGTATACCACATGCATTTCCTTTATATGGGCCTAGGCTCTCCCAGAATTGAGGCACGTGTCAACGACACATTTTCATACTTCTTTTTATCATTCTGTGACTGAGAAAAGTTTCAGAAATAATCAAATTATACTATAGAAGTAGATTTTTACAAGACTGATCTAATTAATCAATATATTTCATTAATACTTTAATACGTCCATTTTCAATAATTATGTAAAAATAACAATTTTTTAAAGCTTTTATCCCAAATTGATAGAATCTGATTTTTGATACGATAAATATTTGAAAACGAGCAATCATGATTCGAACACTATATACCCGCGTGAAAAGCTTCTTATTCGTGCTTAAGGGTGATGAAAAGAAACACAAAAGATTCACAGAACTTGTGAAAAATAATATAAATAATAATTTGCGTCATGTTAGAGCTTGATCTTTCCTCAAGATGCTCTTGCAGCCACCGTTGGAGGCCACAGCTTCCGAGGCGGTGGTGATTGTGAGCTGCCAGGTGGTTAGGTAGATCTCTCCAACCAAAAGAGACAGCAACAACATCTGCGACAAACGTTAAACAGGGGAACATCAACTGTGCTTGCTGAGAATCTGCTTTGACTAGCGTTAGAAATTTGCAGCTCACGACCTCAACAGAAATACCGTGGGAGAGCATCAACTTGAATACAGCAATGAAAGAAGAATTGATGCGTCTCTATTATTAAAGCGTAAAGTTTGAAACTGGCCAGGTGGCACATTCAGTATTCCGCCGGAGTTCACCACTGGTGCAGTACTGGCCCAGTACTGGTCACCAGTACAGATCATCGGCAGTTGGCCCATTACTGGCAGACGGTTGGCTCCATGATCGGCGCAGTACTATGCCGACAGTATAAATATTTAACAACTGCAAAAAATACGTTTCAAAATATGGTTCCTGTATTCTAAAATTTCGAAAAACTATAAATACAATTATCGCGAAAACAATTTTTTTCTGTTTTTTTTTAAGCGCAAAAATGCTAAGTTCCATCTTTATGATAAATTGTAAATGTTAAGAAAAAATTACATTTGATATAATTCTTAATCGTTGTAAAATAGTCTAAAACACCTAAAAAGCAAAATGTTCCGCGAAAGTAAAAAAAAATTGTTATTAAAAAAGTTTTAAATGGTCATTAAAAATGACATTTTATGACATTATTAAAAGTATAAAATGGTCTAAAACGCGAAAACACAAAATATTACACGAAGGAAATTGTAATCGATTTAAATTATTTATTTAAATATTATTTTATTTATGTTTCGGTTAACAGTTCACTTATTTTACATCTATATGATGTCGTATAATAATAACGAAACTTATGAGAAAAGGAAGATAAAAAATGGTTATTTTGAATTTCTTGAGCAGTGGCTCATGAGGATGGTTTTTTCATTGACTTTCAATTCTGTAGGTATAGAGTAATGATTAAGACAGTGGTTTGCCAGCACAGAACCAGTGATGGTGTGCAGTACCGCGCCAGTACTGCAGAGCATTACCAGCCAGTGCTGGCCCAGTACAGATGCCCAGTACTGGGACTCTGGTAATATTTACTGTGCCAATACTGCGCCAGTGCAGTAGTGTATTCCACCTGGAGGTTATGAGAAGGGATATCATTGTAGGACGAAGGTTGCTGTAAAGTATCATCATATACAAAAAGTTGCAGTAAGCGATCTCATCGCTAAGGTGAAGGATATCAGGCATAATCTACTTGTCTCAGAAGACCAAGCAGTGGAGATTAAAGGAAGCTCTGCCACAAGATAATGTGGACCGGTGAAGCAATAGAAAATCATCGTGACATTGATGGCGCTGCGCAACTCCATGCTGATTGAATACAACCACAACTTCCAGAAGCAGATGGCTTCATTGTACTAGAGGCAGAAACAAATATTCAGCAACCAAGAAGTTGATTGAAATGTAACCATATCAAGGGAGATTGATTATTTGCAGCTTTGTGTTTTGTCAGCGCCGTTCCGCATTTTCCGTTTTCTTGCTGCGACCTTTGGTAACAACGTGCATATGACGTCAAATACGTATACACGTTCGAACGTCGACGCTTACGACTCTCATTGTGGACCGGCCCTCAGAGAAAACTGAGCAGCACCTGAGGAAAGAACGTTATCGACACTTATTACTTAAGTACCCGCAGCTAGCTACAAAATTAAATAACAAAATCTAGCAGATCAAAAAAGCTCAATAATTAACAGCAAATTGCTTTCGGTTGTTTCGAAATAGAATGATGTTTTACGAATTGTTGTAAGTAATTTTTTTCAGAGCTGTCAAATGAAATGCGAAGAAAAATGTTATAGTTAGACCTACTGCTGAGAAATCTCTAAACTCGTGTAGATGCTCATTTTCTAATTTACCTGAAAAGCTTGACGCGTGGAAATAAAGTTTAACCCGTAAGATAGTTAAAACTCTAAGGAAAATAAGTTTTTCATTAAGCAGTTGAGAGTGAACCTGTATAACTACATGTGCAACTAGATGTAATCATTTCTTGAATATTCCAATGGGAAATTCACAATAGGCGCAGTACTGCGCCAGTACTGGCGCGTTACTCGCAGTCAATGCTGGTGCCTGTACTGACATATCTCTGAGATGATAACGCTATTCTGTACTGAGGTGCCAGTACTGGCCCAGTACTCAATATAGATACGAACGCAGTACTGCCACAATAGGACATTCACAATAGGCGCAGTACTGTGCCAGTACTAACTAGTAATGTGCCGCTACTGGCAGACAGTACTGGTGACTGTACTGGCATATGTCTTGTATGATAACGGTATTCTGTACTGGGCAATCAGTGCTGGCCTAGCACTGATTTTCGGTACTAGCGGAATACTGTAAGTGCAGGCGTAGTACTGAATTCCAGCACAGGTGTATGTAATGGATGTCTGAAATATACTGTCGGATAATTTAAAAAATTTGGACACAAAAAGCGGCAGTTAATAATAATTTAACATTTTTAGTTTACAAACGTAGCTGGGGAAGAGAAAAATACTGCAAATGTAATTATTAAAATTAATAAGTTAGAACAAAAATTAGTTCTAAGGCAAAAGTGAAAAATTTTCAACTACAAATCTTTTGATTTGAGAAAAAAAACTATTTTAAACATAGTTTAAACATAGTTTAAACGTATTGAACAAAATTTCTTTTAAACTTAGTTTATAATAAAAAACGAAGAAATCTTTTTTAAATATAATATGGTTTTGTTTAAGTGAGTTTCTTATCTGCAACTTCTATGCGTTTGCTCCACCTGATTCGGGTGTTGCTCCAGCGCTTGGTTTTTTCTGAAGTCTCTCTTTTTTTCCTCCTTCTCTAACCGTCGCGCCCGAAAACCAACGGCTTAGCTGGTTTGAAAATTCCTTTCCATTCATTTCATGAAATTTTCCAGTTATCACTTTTGAAAATGAAAGATTATTTTACCTAGTAAGTATTTGTAAGTCTGCGTCCTTGAGAAATCAAGTTTTTTCACTCCTTTTGTTTCCATCCCAAAAGCACAGTACAAAATTTAAACATTTTTTGGCAAGTACTCTCTTCGTGAGAGGATAAAGTACAAATATTAGTTTCGTTTGGAAGAGGTTTTGACGAAGACAGTCTTTTTGGTTTTTTAGCTTGCGAGGAAGGTGTACTGCAACCAAAAGTCCTCGTATCTTCGCCGTATTTTGCACTGTGTTCTAAAATCATAGTTTATTATATTAATATTTCACAAATATAAACAGTATAATAAATGGAAACAATTTGAAAACACAATTGAAAACACTAGAATAAACGTTTCAAAGATGCATAGTATTGCTTAATTTAATCAATAAGTTAAATGTTTATTTTTATATTAATTACAAATTTTTAACTTACTATTCCCTATTTTAAGGGTCTCTCTCGATTAGAGCGAGAGGATACTGTTGGAATATCATTATGAGCTAATTCCTCCTCTGTATCAGGAACTTCAGATTGCGAACTGACATCAACATTTTTTTTACGTCCTCTGGAATTTGTGACACTTTTTTTATTTCCATTAAAAGGAGGAATACTTTTTAACGATTCATCAAGCTCATTTTCACTTAAATTCAAAGGATCATCCTCGTCCAGGTTACTGCTCTGAACTACTGTATTTGAAAATGCTTCACTCATTCACCCTGAATCCCTGATCATAATCTCCTAAAACGTAAAAAATCAGATTAGAAATGAGAAGGAAAGCTATTGAGAACAAAATTAAAGTTGAAATTTCAGTACAATTTCAATTAATTTTCAAACTAAAAGTAGGTTTTAGCTTTATTGATAGTTTAATTTGAAGTTAATTTAATATAAATTCAATTAGGCACTTAAGTGCTTCTCTTATAACGCTGATTTCAAAGCTCTTCCACAATGCTCCAGGAAACGTCCATTTAACAGGCACAAGGTCAATGCACTCCTTCCCATTTTTACTTTTCTTGATAAATTTTATTACGAGATGAGTCGTGTCGTCGCAATACTCCATGGTATCGTTCCTTCTGCAACTAATAAAATCATAAAAGTCTTATAAATTTAGTTCAATATTAATTATACATCATAATAAACACTTTTTAGCAAACAAATAATTAAAGAGAAGAATTAAAAATATTCATGTCGCTGTAACAAACTTCAGAATAATTGTAGCAATTTTTACCCTGTGTAAACCATTCTTTTGGAAAAAGGCTATGAATCATGAAGAAATGTGACTGTAAAAATATTAGAATCATTTTCAAAAAGAAAATATTTTTTAGAAATATTTTCTATAGATATGACTTTTATCCTGGTGGCTAATCGTCCCAGCTTAAAACGTAGGGTATTGTACACTGATTGGTATATGTTATCCCTATCGCTGAGAAAAAAAACTTATTTGAATCAAAGGAAATTCCTTTGATTCAAAGAAATGGTAGAGTAGAATGTGGCTGAAGAAATATTTCTTCAGATCAAAGAAATGTTTAGTTTGGATCTAAGGAACGCACTGCTTAAGGCATATATACAAATAAATGTAACTCGGACTGAGTAAAAGTTTTTTTGGAACCAAATATATGATTCTTTGTTTCAAATAAGCGTATTTTTTGGTAAAATAAACAATTCTTTACAACAAAGAAATTTTTTCAACGCAAATAAATATTTATTTGTTTCTAAGATGGGGCATATTGTTTCAAAAAAACACGTAATAGAGTTGATAAAATATTAATTGAATCAAAGAACAATTTACTCAAATAGAAAAAGTTCTTCTATCGTTTAAAAATGTTGAATAGTTAAAGTACGAAAATTAAGCAGGCCCATTTATAAAAAGAAATATTTATTGCATTCATAATGATTATAATTTATAATAATATATTTATTTTAATTTTCGCGGAGTAGAAAAAAGAATTTCAAGCAATACCAACTGACCAATGTTTAGGAAGACCGATAAACATCAATCACCACATTTTTTCAGATTATTCCTATGGTGAACATTTATGGTTAACTTAAAGATTGGAGAATCGATTTCTATTGTGAGTCCATAAACTTTGCGCACCTGGCGGCATATGTTCTGAACTGCTCGGTACAAATAAAGAATTTTACCAAAATATTTTCTTGAACGAATGGTGTATGAAGTTATTTCAAAAATATATTTCTTCACTTGAAGGAAATGTTTATTGGGCATAAATCGCTTCACTCTATTTATTAAAAGAAACATATCTTCCAAGTAAATCAATTATTACTTAAGTGAACAAATAACTTTATTCGACTAATGACATGTTCCACTAGAAAAACAGTATCAATCCCCTTATATGAAAGAAATATCGCTCTCACTTAATTAATATTGCTTTCATTTATCTCAATATTTCTTTGATTCAAAGAAACCAAAATATTTGTTTCACGCATCGATGAATTTCTTATTTCAAATAGAATGTTTTTTAATTCAAAGGCACAAAATCATTGAACTAAAGAAATATTTCTTTGGATGTGAAAGCGAGATTCAAGGAAACTAGGTTCTTAGTTTTAAAGATATCAATTCCTTGAGTTAATTATCTCATATTCTGAGACCAAGAAATATTTCTTTATTTCAAAGAAATGGCGCCCAAAGAAATGATTTCTTTGAATCAATGCATGAGTTTCTTGCTTTGAAACAATATTCAGTACAATTAGGTATACGGTTTTTTTGGCTCAAATAAATGGAATCAATGAAATGCATTTCTTTGAGTCCAAATTTTTGTTTTCAGTGTAAAAATGGACTAAAAGTTATCTTTCAGGGATGAATATCACTCAGAATAATCTTGAGTTTAACGAAAAATAGCGCGTGCTGATTGTGGTACCCTGCTCCCAATGAATAGTCCAATTCTAGTTGTAATAA
>CAKNYM010042397.1:22602-65065 GCA_932195095.1 Andricus curvator
TACATTGATCACGATCTAAACGACCTCAGGGCTGCAGGCGAACTGACTCTTAATCAGTCGCTCCCCCCTAAGCCGATCCAGCCCCACTCTCACTCACTGCCGGTCTCCACACTGATGTATTAGAAAAACGTGTAGAAAAGAAGGATTTATTCTATTTCTACCACTGCGCACATCTTGTGGACATATTTATACTGCTGAAAAATGGAATGGACTGCAGAACGCATGCCTCCATGCCATCCCTTATTCAAACATACAGCTACTGACCGTCGCGTCGCTGCTATTGTACTTTCGTTTCCGATATTATTAAACAAAATAGGAACAGTTTAAATACAAACCAGCTATTGCCAGAAAAAGAGAATACTATTTAGATTCAGCATGCAAAAGATTAGACAAAAATATTCCAAACCGTTCGGCGATAAAATTGTGACCCGTTAAGCCAGTGATGCTAATAGACCGCGACTTTTTCAACTGCGCAAGAGTTGCATTGGAAGGGGAAAGCCACGTTATTGGCCATAATACACGCGCTTATTTTAAATGCTTCAAATTTACACAAATATGGTGAACGACTGAAAATAAGGAATAATGGTACTTTTAGTTTTGAGTCGAGAAATTATATTAATTTATGTCAATATGGTTCATATATATTACTGCAATAACTATAAGTTATTGCATTAGGTTATATAATATAATAGTATATACATATATTTTATGCAATTTTTAGGTCCAAAAATATGTATCCTGTTGATATTTTTTTATTTTTCACTTCAGGGAAGAATATTAGATTTTATTATTTATCTTTTATATTATTTGACTTCTAGATTTTTTTAAATATTTATTGCGGGGTAAGGGTCTGATTGAAAAAAATATATTTGACACTATTTGACCCAGAGTTGATTATAGCGGAACTGATAGCTTCTAATCAACTAAGACCGTAATGTATCCTGTTATCGCAGAAAATCACGGATCAGGAGGAGAAAACCTCGAAAAAAAATTATAATAAAAAATCGAAAAAGAACTTTTTAACTTCAATTTTAATACACATTATACACACCGTTAGTCAAAATAAGATTTTTCTCAAATTTAAAAAATTTGAACTTCAGGGCAGTTCATTTACGATTTTTAGACAAACTTTGATATTTTAATCGCATATTAAGTACATTAAATTTTCCATAGTAATAATAATAAAATACGGTATTATCATGGATCTTATAGTTATTGCAGTAATATATATGAAACATATTAGCATAAATTATTATAATTTCTCGACTTGAAAATAAAAGTGAATTTGAAGCATTTAAAATAAGCGCGCGTATTACGGCCAATAGCGTGGCTTTCCCCTTCCAACGCAACGCTTGCGCAGTTGAAAAAGTCGCGGTCTATTAGCATCACTGCGTTAAGCCCATTCTGGGGGGGGGGATTACTTACTTACGTACTTACTTTTTATTACTTTCCATTTCCCACTTTTCTCTTTTCACCTGTATACCATTAAGCCATTTCCCTTTCTGGGTAGGCGTGACACTACCCTATTCGGGTAGTGTTTCTAGGTTGATAACTTGTAGTAAATAACTACAAGTGTGGGCTCACCACACCCACGATGTGCCAACAGCACTCAGTTTTCTCGAATGGTCACCCATCCAAGTGCTAACCGCGCCCAACGCTGCTTAACTTCAGTGATCTGACGAGAACTGGTTTTTTCAGCGTGGTATGGCTGTGATTTTTTTTAATTCACAGTATATGTCACCGTTAAGTTTTGAATTGTTATTCATTACGAAAAATCACGTGGGTAACAATTCTCAGTGTTTACATCCGATATCTGCGTGAATGACTTGAAATGTTTTTTCAAGGAATTTCCAGAGCATTCGACTTTGCGGTTAACATTTTTTTCACCGAGGTTTAGTGAAAAAGTAAACAATACATTTTAGAAACTTTAAAATAAGAATAGCGTAAAAGAATGAGAGTAAAAGTCTGTAGTTAGAGGGAAAAATGAATTTATTTTTTAGAGTAATCCAAGTTTCTTACAGTTTGTCAAAACTTTTATAGCTTGTATCCCATAAGTTGTATTTTTACATTCTCATTCACGAGAGTGTAATGTAATCGTCCATATTTTCGATCTCTAGTTTTTAACGAATCTTTAAGTTTCAGCACTCAGAGAGTCCAAAAATCATAAAATTTTGTCGACGCCTGTATGTCTGTATGTTTTGCATGTCTGTATGTCTGTATGTCCATATGTATGGTTACCTGAATGTTGTGGCTACGCTAACTTTTAAAGGAATCGTCCAATCGAGTCATCCTTTGATAACCTTTTTTAGAGTCCCAAAATAAAGGTCCAGTTCGTTAACCAGATATTTCCAACCAAAATTAAACAATTTAGAGCAATTTCAAAATTTGAAGAAAATTTTTTTTAAAGAATTTGAGAATTGTTTTTAATGATTAAAATATGTTTCGAAACTATTTCCATGAAATTTTTCAATTATGAAAAAATTAAAAATTTAGATTATTATTAATATACCATTAAGCCATTTCCCTTTCGGGGTAGGCTTGACTTGCTCGGTTGGAGAATAGTAGTGTGCATATGGGTATATAGGTATAAGGTAGGTAGGTATATAGGTATGAGGTAGATAGGTATATAAGTGTTAGATATATATATTTTAGATTGATCTGGAATTCTCGTGTTATTTATTTAAATGACACGTTTATTCCGCAACACTGCTCCGACCCAGGTTGCTGATCAATCTCTCTAGTGATCACCCCAAGTGAAGAGCCTCACAAAATTGTTATGTATGGTTCTCCACTTGGGCCCATTAGTATCCAAGATCTTTGTTTCAGGCGTCATTCATTCTACTGTCACTCTGTTTACAAACTATTTGTCGCCACACTTTTCTGTAATGGCATACTACTCTAGCTTCCTTCACGTCCATGCATTTTTTCATGCAAGCTCTGGTGTTTCTATGGCTTCTTATGTCTCTACGGATTAATGTCTCATTTACAGATTCTAACCATTCTTTCGGCGGTCTACCTCTGGGCATTCTGCCATTTACTTTACCTTTATACACTTGTTTGGTCAGTCGTTTATCTTTCATTCTTTCAAGATGTCCGAACCATCTTAACTGATTTCTTTCCCATGTGTCAACTATTGTCTCTTTTGCACCACATTCTTTGAGGATTGTCTCGTTTCGGACTTTGTCCATTAGTGTTTTCCCGCATATTATGCGCAGAGGTTTCATGCCGATCGCGTTAATTTTACTCCTGTCCTTTTCTTGACAGGTCCATGTCTCGCTACCGTATAGTACAGTCGGTCCGAATATAGAATTGTGTATGGCCATTTTAGCTTTTTTTTTAATATGTTTTTATTTGTTAGGATGGACCCTGCTCTACCGATAACCTGTTTACCCTTATTTATGCGCCTATCTAACTCCCCATCTATTTTTCCGTCGCTAGTGAATAGACTACCTAGGTATACGTACTTGTCAACTTGTTCTAATCTCTCATCATTTAGGACAATGTTGCACATTGTTTTCTCACTCTTGTCCTCAAACACCATGATTTTTGTTTTATTTACGTTAATTTTGAGTCCCATGTCCTTCATGCTTGTATGAAGTTTATTCAACATTCTTTGCAAGTCCTCGACTGATTCTGCCATAACAATCTTGTCATCTGCGAAAGCTAACCTACGTACCTTAACTGTTTGGAGATCTACACCTTCTTCGTCGAAGAGTGCAGTTCTTAGACACTTATCCATGAATATGATAAATAGCCACGAGGACATAACGCATCCTTGTTTCACGCCTTGCGTAATATCGAACCAGTCACTCAGTTTCCCCTTTACCCTTACGCTCGCTTTACTACCTGTATATATTGTTTTTATTGCTTGCAGGAGCCCTCCATTTACTCCGTACTCTTCAAGAACTTCCCAAAGTTTACTTCTATTTACCGTGTCGAATGCTTTTTCTAGGTCAATAAATGCACAGAAAACTTTCTTTCCTACTCTCAAGCTTTTTCCTGTGATCTGTCTTAGGCTAAATATCTGATCTGTACATGATCTTCCTGGCATAAAACCACTTTGGACTTCCCATATCTTTTCTTCTGTGATTTCCATTACCCTACGAATAAGTATTTTTGAGTATATTTTACTTACGGTACTTAGTAGGCTGATACCTCTGTAATTACTGCAGTTGTTTTTATCTCCCTTTCTTTTGTATATTGGTACGATAATCGCTTTTTTCCAATCGTCTGGGACTTTCCCCGTCTCGATACATAAATTTATTAATTCGCACAACCTGTGAGGTATGTACTCGCCACCGTATTTGAGCATTTCAGCACTAATACTGTCTATGCCAGCAGCCTTACCGTTTTTCAAGTTCTTAATTATGTCTCGGACCTCAGCGACACAGACTTTTTCAATTGGGTTTTCTAATGCATTATGTTCTATGTCGCAGTTTTGTTGTCCTATATCTTCACCTCCTAATAGTTCTTTAAAAGAGTCTTTTAAAGCGTCTACTATCTCGTCTGTATCATATAGCATTTCACCTTTGCTGTTTCTCATGCTGGCAAACTCTGTACTCTTACTTTCCTTCAACTGTTTATATAATAGTTTCATAATTCCTTCAAAGTAGTTCTGTATTTTGTTCTCTTCTTCTGTTCTGATTTTTTCTTTACTCTCCTTGACTAGTCGTTTCATTTTCCTCTTTTTGTCTTTGTAATCATTTTTGAGTCTATTTCTCTCCTCATCGCTAATACCTGTCATGTTTAATGTTCTCATGTGCGCTTTTTTCTTTTCTTGCTGGGCTGCTTGAATTTCATCATTCCACCACGCATCACCAGACTTTCTTCCTACCACTGCCGTACCACACACTTCAATTGCAGTTTTAACAATGATATCTCGTAATAAAGCCCACGCGCCCTCTATATCTTTATTGCTCGTAAGCGCTTCCCAAGTTGCCCTATCTATGCGTTCGCTTAACTTATTTTGAAACTCTATTCGCACTTCCGGTTTCTGTAAATTTTCATTCTTTATTCGAGTTGTTTTCGTTTTTTCTGTTCTCTTTCTTTTCCATCCCCGGCCTAAGTTTATTTTAGAGATTAAAAGATAATGATCAGTATTGCATTCGGAACCCCTCATGACTCTTGTATCTTTGACTAGTTCTCATAGTCTTTCATCCGCAATAACGAAGTCAATTACACTGCGGTTATTTCCTTTACACCAAGTGTACGTGTGGATCATTTTATGTCGAAACCAAGTATTGGTAATAAATAGGCCCTTTTCTAAGCATAAGCTAACTAATTTTTCCCCGTTATAATTTTTTCTTGGATCCCCAAATTTACCTAGTACCCTTTCTGTATCTGTATCCTGACGTTGAACGCCGACCCATCCGTTCATATCTCCTAGCAGAATTATTCTTTCACCTTGATCGCAAGTACTTATTGTGCCATTTAAAGTGTCCCAGAAAGCGTCTTTGACTTCTCGCGGCTCACTGTCAACTGGGGCGTAGCACGCTACGATAAATAACCTTCTGATTCCTACCTTCATTCTAGCCCACAACAATCTGGGAGATACAAAATCATTATCTTTGAGATGCTGTCTTGCTTTTTCATTCATAATTAAACCGACCCCTTGAGTACGATTTGATTCACTACCTATTCCTGACCATATTTCAAAACCGACTTTCAACACCCCATTTTCTATGTTTCTACTTTCGCAACCCTTTTTCTTCGTCTCAGGTACACATAAAATATCTAGTTTCCTTGCATGCATAGTTTCTCGTAGTTCTCTTATTTTAAGGTCATTCACTCCTCTAGCATTCCAGACACCCAGTCTCCATTCATCGCCTGAAACTCGACCTTTACGTTTACCGTGTGTATGCATTTCGTCAATCCAAGTTTCAGTCCATTCCGAGGCTACTTTATTGTTTGTATTATTCATGTTTAGATTGTACACCCAACTATCACCTGTATGCGCGAAATTTGTTTTGCGAGCCGAAATCATGTCCAAGTTAAGTGATTATTCGTCGTACGGTGGATAGTCTATCTGTAACGTCAGTCCCACCAATACTTCTGTTACTGCGTGGGGGGGGGGATGTGAGGACAGAGAAAGGAAACCGAGAGTCTCAATTGGTTGGTGATTTATGCTGAGAAGGTTACCAGCCTTCAGCAGCAGAGTTATATATAGATATAGATGAAATTTGCTCCTGGTTGAAATATTAAAATAGTTATAATAATTGAACTGCAATATTATAAGTTTTAGGGAGAATTTAAGATGCATTTAGGAGTCTTTGAAAATGACGCGTCAATGCAATATTATAATTTTTAATCCCTGGCAATTTTTAAATTGGATACACATTCAAAATGTTCTAGATCAATTAATCATAGTAGAGTTGTCTTAGAACTGAAGTTTGAAAGAACGGAATCAAAGCCTACGGATCAATATCTGTATATAGTAAATTTAAAAAAAAAAAATTTTTCTATTAATGTTATTTTGAAAAACATACCTACTTCTTATATGCTGTTAAATTTGGTCTACATCGTTTTAGTTTTTCAAGAGAACTGTCTCTATAACCTAATTATCGAGAGCGAAGCGCGAGTTTCGCAATGAGAATGTAATCATCAAAGCCGCAGGTGCTGTGAGAACCTTCTTTAAAAACAAATTAAAAAATTATTTCAGTTCCAATTTATGACTGTAGTTCCTCAGGGGTTTGAATCGCAGTTTTAGATTTAAGTTACAATATTTATGATATTTGAAAAAATGTTCTTGAAATGTACGCATTAAACGTACGAAAACGACCGCAAAGTGTGACCACTTACCCGCGCGCAATGAGGACTTTTAGGTGAAAAAAATAATTTTTTCAGTCCTTCAACGTTTTATATAATTTGAGAAGTTATTTCAATAACATAAAAGATGATATAAATTGTTCATTCTACATTTTATATTTGCAAGTTATACAATTAAGATGTTTAAGAACATCATTTAAAGCATCATAACTGAAAATTATTTCACACGATACTTTTTTGACCTCATTTATGCATGAAAAGACTACAATAAGTCGTATTTGATCGAGCAAGATCAAATTAATTATTATAAAATTAGAAATCCTTTTCATTATCAAAATTGATACATCTACCTTACTGATATTTTTTTTAAAAACATTTAAGCTCGTACTTGTTTACGCATAAAAGGACCCCTTTAAGTTTTATTTGATCGCGCGATTTGAGCTAATACTTTTCTGCATTTTAAATGCACTGAGCAAATGACTTTACATACAGTTGCCTTACATTCAATACACACATGCATTAAATAATAATTGAAGAATATAAATTTATACAATGTACATACATTGATTAATATCGGATGAGACGAGCCGCATATCCCTCATGCATGACAAAACAGCAGCAAAGCGATAAATCGCAGTATGGTGTGGACTTTCTGCACGGTGACTACTTGTATGACACGTTATTCAATAAATATCTTATAATTCTACCTTATATATTTGTTATTAATCAACAAACACGATATGGCGCAATCGGTAGGGATACGTGCTCCATTGGAAATAAAATAGTGGTTAAAAAATGCGACTTTGAATGTAAAACATTGAAAATACAAATTCTCAAGGCCGCAAGCACGTGTTCTGTGACACCATACAATTTGTCATTTGAAAGCGATATTTCTGAAAATTGGAACAAATGGATTAAAAAGTTTGGGATGTATTTGGAAGCCACAGAATGTACCACGAAATCAGATCCAGTGAAAATAGCTATACTTCTGCATGCGATAGGAGATGAAGGAAACGGAAAATATGAAACATTTGAATTGGGAGAAGCCGAACCAAAGTATATGTCACAATAATGGAGGCTTTTAAAAATTACTGTATTCCGACAAAAATGAGAGTATAAATAGGCATCTGTTGTTCCAGAGAAGACAGATGGAACGAGAAACTTTTGATCATTTTTTGACTGAATTAAAACGACTAAGTTTAGGTTGTGAACTGGGAACTTTGAAAAACAGTTTAATTGAAAATTTAATAATCGGAGCTGGCAGATCATCAGTTAAAAACATTGAGAGGCGAGGCTGGAAAAATTGATTTCCTCAAGAAGAAGAAGGATTATACATCTCAACCATGGAACAACAGTGGGTGATCAAAGCCAACGCAATTATTCCGATAAAAAAGGCGCAGCAGGTGGAAATGAAGGATTCAGAAGAAATATTTGCCAAAGTTTTGGTTATAGTCATTCCTATGGGAAGTGTCCAGCATACAAGAAGGTCTGCAATTATTGTAAATAGAAAAAAAATTTTGCGCAGGTATGTAAGAACAAAAATTTACATATACGCTGTAAAAGATAATGCCGATGAAGATGTAACAGCTTATGTTCTTGGCATTATCAATGTCGATGTAATAAATGACGAACCTTGGTATGAAAAAGTAAAGTTTGTTGGCGAAAATAAAGCGTTAATGTTTAAATTAGATCTTGGCGCGGGATGCAATGTAATGAAATATTCGCACTTATGAAAGTTGGGAATTTAGTTCAAATAAATCCGACTAATACGAAATTGTGTAATTATAATGGGTCTAAGTTAAACAAGTTGGGCACTGAGAAATTTTTGTGTAAGATCAGAGTTAAAAAACATGAAGTATTATTTCATATCCTGGAAATTGGGTCGTCACCGCTAATCGGCTAACCTTCGTCTGATACCCAGATAACATACGTGCCGGCACGTTATCGGCCCGACGGACTGGAGACCAACGTGCTTGCTAAATGCACGCGTCAGGCCGGCAGAGTCGGAATGCGACCGAAGGGTGGACAACGGTCCGGCACATTAGACGTCCGTCGGTCGTGCAAACGGCGAGGAACGACGGGCCTGCGACTTGCACGACCACTGCAGGCTGATAGTGCGAGTAGACTGAGATCGAAAACGCGCATGTGCGTTTTGGGTCAGCTGTTCTTGCCGTGTGTCATCTCGTATGGCGTTCACCCGTGAATTTTTGCTCGGATTTAGCGCGACGTGAGTGAAAAGTGCGATTTTGTTCATTCCGGATAAATATATAATGATCAACTCGACGATAGAAAGAAGAACAGCCACTGCCCATAAAAGTGTATGTGGGCTCGCGGTAAAAATCTTACAGTTAGGGCTTGTGCTCAATTTGCAATTCTTCATTGGAACTGTTCTTCGAATCTTGACATCCAGCAAAACGAATTTTTACCACTCATCAGATTCAGCAGCATTTTTTGCAGTTTAATCCATTCGTATAAATTTTATCCAACCGACTACAGACCAAACTGTCTTTTAAAAGAAAATAATTAACATTATTTTCTTTAGAAAACAACAATTGTAATATATTTATTTTCAATCTCCTAATTTACTGGATGTCAAAATCGAGTTCTCAAGACTTGCGAGACTACAATTCGATATTCTATATATAAAACGTTTTCTATCTTTAATTATTATTAAAAATATTTTGTTATATTAATAAAATAAAAATTTCTTCCTCCAAATAGCACGAAAGGTAATAAAATTCTGCGTATAATAAAGTCCAAGTTAAAAGAAAAATGTCAATATTATCAAAAGGTATAATATCTTTTTATAAGAATAACATTTCTAATTTTTTTTTTAACTTGGACACATTATATGCAGAATTTCTTCATTAACCTTTCGTGCTATTTGGCACACTCCGCCTGCATTTTACCGGCACCGTGGGCCGGCATTTTACCGGACCGTCGGTCATGCAGTTCACCGGACCGCGTCGCTCCCGCATGTCGGGCTGGCTACATAGGCATCAATGGTGTGCACATTAAGGTGAATACCTGCCGGCACTTCGGTCCGATCGATCGGACCGCGGGCCGGCAGATCGCTTGCAGTCGGCGGGAATTTTGCTATCTGGGTAGCATTATAAATGAATTTAAAGATGTTTTTCAAGGCGAAATAGGTTTGATAGAAGGATTTGAATATGAATTTCAACTTAAATCTACTAGTAAGGGAATCTTGAACGATGTAGGAATGTTTCGTTTGAAGTCCAGGAAACTTACAAAAAAGAACTTGGTGAATTAGAGAAGTTAGAAATCTTAATAAAAATAGACAAACCCACCGATTTTGAAAATGCAGTTGTGTGAGCAAGAAAACCAGATGGTTCTTCAAGAATTTGCTTACATCCTAAAAACTTAAATAAATGTCTTAAGAGAGAACATTTTAAACTTCCTACTTTTGAAAAAATATCAGCTAAAATCTCGAGTCAAAAATTTGTTACAGTGCTAGATGCTAGTAAAGCATTTCACCACGTTAAATTAGATGAAGAAAGCTCGAAAATGACTACTTTCCAGACACCGTTCAAAAGGTATCGTTACCTTAGGATTCCATGTGGGATGAAAAGAGCCCTATACATTTTTCATAAAAAATAAACTGAAATTTGTAAAGAAATTCCTAACGTAGCTATTTATATTGATGATTTGAGCATATGGAGAAAATATCAGACTGAACATAATGAGACTCGTAAAAAAGTTCTACAAAGAGCAAGAGAATATAATATAATGTAATGTTGCAGTTTTCATACTGCAAAATTACTTTTTTGTTTTCTGTTGCTTTTATTTGTAAACAGCTCCTCTCCTTTTCGCGAATGCCCGTCAAAAAGTGCGAGGTCTGACTGGAGGTAAATAGGTTAAGACACTGCTTCTATTGTCGGTTTGCAACCCAGTATTCTGGCTTTATTGTTCATGTAATATTATTAAAAACTCAATAATCAAAAATGTCAAATTCTCTTGGCACGAGTTAAGCATTCTTTCTATCATTTATTCTTTTGGGGTTTTCTTTTTATGTTTTATGGAAAATCGACGAGAGGTATGGAGGGAGTTTTCAAGGCAAACCTATTTCCCAAAAACATCTGAAAGTATGGAGCCGTTATTCTGAAGGACGACGAAAAATGGGCTGGCTGTGCTAACATGTCAATAGGTAGTCGTGGGCGCAATAGTTTGTTATTGTACAGCGTGGGCGAAGCGCGGATGTGATTCCCGCCTTCAAAATTCCCGCGACTGCAAACTCTCAACATGACGATTTCAGCGCAGTTCATTGGTCAACAGAGTGAGCATGCTCTAGCAGCTGATAGACGCAAAAAGCGCGGACGGAAGTTTCCGTTCCGTATCAGCGAGCGCGCGAATACTGACGGTAAAACTCCCTAAAGGCGCGAATCGGTATGGTCAACGCGACGCAGGAGCGCTAAGTGGGCCGTCTGCGCAACTCTTCCTTGCGTGGTCTGAGGTCACCGGTTGAGAGCATCAATACTGTTTACTACTCTTAGTCAGACCGTCGAACTGGGACTACATGTCAAAAAGTTTATTTGTAAAGCCTATGCTTCTATTATTGTAAAATTATTGGAAATTTGATATATTGAATATTTCTAATCTGAGATTTGGAAACATTAAGATATTTACGCCGTGGGTTTATAAGAGGTAAGATGGCCAAATTATTTGTGACATATGAAAGGTTAAAATATTTGAATCTGTCCAATGGCGGACTGACGCGAAGTAAGGTTTTCTTTTATCTGTCGGCTATTTTCGGTCGACCGGTCTAAAGCATTTGTTTTGTGGGTTTATTCTGTCTATTCATAGAAATTTCAATGAATATTTTAATTGTACTCTCCTTTTCTTTTTTTGATCGCGTAATATATTCTATGGAAGTTTTTCTCCTAGTGTTATAGTTTGTACCCTTGTCTCAAGGAATTTGACCAAAACCTTTCTTTTGAATACACACATTTTATTTTATTTTATTTTTGAACTGAGTTGTTTTATTTATGTCGTCTTATCCGACAAAAATCACTATATGTTGCATGAATAAGATTTACAGGTCTTCGCCCACGCCACTATAAAGAATTTGGAGCCAAGCCGACCCCATTTGTTTTACTTCGTATTGAGACGGTGTTTCATTTCTTTTTAAACAATGGGCGTTAAAGAATAATTCTTTCAAAGCCTCATAACGTTAAAATTAATAGTTGTCAATCTTTTAACAGTAAACACCTTTCTTATTGCTTTTGAAAATAACGGGGTTTGGGTGGGAATAAACCACGTTATGATAAAGCTAAACAAAGACAAACGTAAGATAGTAGTAACCAGAGTAAAGTTTTTAGGGCATATTTTTACAGATATGGGTATCAAAATAGATCAAGAAAAAGTCGATACAATTTTTAAAATGCATACACCTGATCACGTAAATGGGATGGAAAGATTCTTAGGAATTATTAATCATATTTTGAAATTTCAGAGCATGGCAAGTAGTTAAACAGCTCCATTAAGAGATATGATAAAAGAGGGTAATAAATTCATCTGGGCTGAAGATAGGATAAAAGCGTTCAAAGATGTAAATACTACGTTAACGAAAACTTCGATTTTGCAGTATTATGACCCTGATGCGGATTGCAAATTGAGCGCCGATGTGAGTAGTATAGGCATGGAGGCTGCTTTGTTGCAAAACGAGCTACCAGTAGCGAATGCATCACAAGCGTTGACTGATACTCAAAGGGCACGGGCTGATACTAAGAAAGAGTCACTTGCGATTGATTTCGGGTGTGTGTGTTTTCACTAATATATTTATGAAAAACAAATAATAGTTGAGAGCGATCATAAACCTCTAATACCGATAATGTCGAAACCATTCATTACGACTCTAATTATACTACAGAAAATAAGATTGAAGTAACAACCCTATAATGTTAAAGTAACGTATAAACCGGGAAAAGGATTGTACATCGCCGATGCGCTTTCTAGAGCTCATGATAAAACCGTATCCGAGGATGATAAAGATTGAAAACGAAGTATAATGTGAATTGATTATAAAGATTATATGTGCGAGAACAGACTAAAACAGTTTTTGGATGAGACTGCGAGAGACAAAGAATTGCAGGTTGTGTTAGGATTACTAAAAAAGGGATGGCCTGACGAGAAAAATGAAGTACCTGACATTGCCAAACAGTATTATACTTTTAACTGTAATTTAAGCGAAAATGACGGATTTTTGTTCAAAAATGAACGAATTGTAGTTCCGCGTAGCCTAAGGAGAGAAATTTTGAGTAGGTTTTAGGAATGGACCAAACTAAGAATAAATCACGAGAAACTATTTTTGGCCGGGAATTAATAAATAGATAGAAGAAATTATTTCAAATTGTGAAACATATTTGCTTTTTCAGAAAAGTAATTGTAAAGAACCGCTAATGCCACATGAGGTACCAAAAGTACCTAGGATTAAAATAGGTACAGATATATCTAAATTTAAGAAAAAGAATTATTTGATGATGATAGACTACTTTTCTAAATACGTGGAAATACGCTTACCACCTGAGATTACAAGCGAAGCTACGATAAATGTTTTAAAGTCTAGTTTTTCAAGTTACGGAATACCAAAAATTGTACTGTCAGATGGGGGTACGCAATATAAAAGTAAGAAATTCAGCGATTTTCCAAAAATTTTCGATTTTAAGCATGTAATCTTATCGACTAGATATACTCGAAGTAACGAAATGGTCGAAAGACATATTGAAACGGTTAAGCGTATGTTGAAAAAAGCGGATTTTGATGATAAAGATCCATATTTTGTTTTATTAGAATATAAAAACACACCGATTTCATTAGAAATGGGATCGCTAAACAAGCTCATGTTCGTTAGAATTGTGAATGGATATTTACCAACGTTTAATGTAAATCAGAAAACTTCGAAAGCAAACGATTACGGCGTGATCAGAGAGAAATTTCAGGACAGACAAAATATACACAAAATGTATTTCGACCAACAAACAAGAATGCTTCCAGATTTTTCAGTTGTTGATAGATATAGAATTTAAAATGAGAATAATCGAGTATATAATAGATCGGGAATAATTGTTAACAGACCAGAGAAGCCTAGGTCTTATACGATACATTAACAGAGTCTGGAAGAATTCTTAATCGCAACAGAAAACACATTATGCGCGATTCAAATAACAGACAGTTTGAGATTGTAAGACAAGAATACGATGGTAACATTTCTGTCAGAGATAACGATGCCAGAAGCGAATTAGATGCTCGTACAGAGAATGATGAGCGAAAAGAAAGAGCTTTAGAAGATAGAAATAATCAAGAAGAGGGTAGAAACAAAGAACTCCGTAGAATCAATAGGCAAACCAAAAAACCGATTTACTTAAACGACTATGTTGAGGATTAATTTTGTTTGGTGAAAAAGAAAAATGTGACACGGTCCTGACTTTATGGTCATATAATAATTAACATTTAACATTGAATTAAAAAAATATTAAAGAAATATTCCAAGTCTAACTAATCGAATTTTTATAATAATGTTATATATTAACCCACATTATTAATAATGTTATACATATCTAGAAAACTACTGTAAAAATATGTTCTAGCAGCAGTGGGACTCGGAAACCGCGTCGAAAATTGAACGAACCTCTTCTTCTAACGTGTGGAGATAGAAAGAGAGGTTCGTTCGATTTCGACTTCGAAACAGCATTGGAGTCCCACTGCAGCACAGGTGACAGCGTAACTGACAAATTGAAAGTTAATATTTTCATATTTACAGGATTTGGTCTCTTTCATCCTTTTCATATTTCTGAGTTTTTCTTGAAAACATGAAGATTCGGACAAAAACAAATCGTCCAAGAAGATAAAAAAAATGTTATCTGCAAAGTCGAATCCATTGGAAATTCCCTGAGAACGAATTCCAAGGCACTCACATCGATATTGAATATGAGCATACTGAAAACCTTAACCTCATGATTTTTCGTAATAAGTGTGACATCCTGGGCTGGTCCTCGCCCTCTGGTGTTGATCCTCTTTGATTTGCCTGTTGCCGCCGAGTTTGATTTTGAACTGTTGAAATCTCTGACTTCAAATTCATTTTGGAATAATAAATAGAAATAAATTAGTTAATTGGTGGTTCGTTACTGCTAATAAACGTTGAAACGTTGCCTGCAAATATGGATAAATGGTTTCTCGAAGAAAGTCAAAACACAAGTTTATGGGCAATACAAAACGCTGTCATTTATTCAGTTTGGATTTAGTTTAAAGATTGGATTTTGTTTTAGGTCACGCACTCTCACAAATTTTAATATTGTATTTAACAATGTATAATTATTCAAAGATTTACTCAACATACTCGCAAGAAAAAAGCCGCACCGATATAAATTCGGGCTTGAGCTGAAGACGAATCTGCCCTTCGACGTCAGTTTCGCCCCGTTTTATAAACTTCCTACTTAGAGACTACGGTCCCTGAGTCATGGATCTTTACCATCGTAAATACATAATAATTCGTCCAGAATTTTCTCCCCTCTGAAAGTCTTCGAATTTTAGCCACAGTAATCACGCAGGAATTCGCCTAGGATATTCTCCCTTTTTAAAGTTGTCAGTAGATAGGCAGGGCCGGTTCTGGACCAATTAGTATTAGCGAGTATCTGTGTGTATTTGTGTTTCCGTGTGTATCCGTGTGAGGCTGGCAGGGAGACCGTTCTGCAAAGCTTCTAGAACATTCTCGAAGGTCATGATGACGTTACAGAATAATATTGCGCAATTGTAAGAGCTGAATCCATGTAAACACGTTCAAGGTTATTACGAGAAAAACAAGGATGATTCTTTGCTTTTTTATAGATAAAACATTCATTCAGTGCGCAAATATGGAGGCATATATATTTGATATGACATCCTGTTTTAGTCGATATGAATTTGATTTATTCTGATGGATCAGGTTGCATCCGATAACTACTGCAGTTTAAGAATTGTAAGAGCCGAATTCATGTAAACACGTTGAAGGTTATTACGATAAAAACAAGGATGATTTATTGCCTTCTCATAGGCAAAACATTTAGTGCGCAAAAGATGCAGGTGTAGAGCTAATTTCATGTAAACAGGCTCAAGGTTATAACGAGAAAAACAAGGATGATTTATTGCTTTCTGGAAAGAATTTCTTTCGTCAACAATTTCAAGGTTATTGTATGACACATTACATTTTGCGTCGCAAGAATATATATTTCGAACGTGTCGATTATAATGTAGAACGTTCTGTAAACACGTTCAAGGTTATAACGAGAAAAGCAAGGATGATTTGTTGCTTCCTTATAGATAAAACATTTATTCGATGCACAACAGATTCTACAGCTGTGGTGGTTCGTGTCCGTGCTAACTTTCTAAAATAAAGCTTTTTTGGAAAGAATTTCTTTCGTCAACAGCTTCAAGGTTATTGTAATGACGCATCACATTTAGCGTTGTAAAAATTATATCCCGGACGTGTCGATTATAGTGTAGAACGTTCTAAAAGATTGTTGCATCACATGATGCAATATTGCACAATTTCGAGAAACGAATTTTACGTGTAACGATTATAATTAATGCAATACAGTGCAGAAGTCTTCTGAAATTTGGTAGAGGGGGTCAGCGTCTATAAAAAGAGGTCAGCTCTTCTCTTTCATCAATTTATTGCCAGATGTCAGATTGTGAAGAAGAAAAGCGACAAGAGCTGAAAAATCGTTTAAACGTATTTCTACAGAACATTCGAGAACTAAAACAAGTGATACAAGTGCGGTCGAACTTACAAACTCTAACAAGGGAATTTAAAACTGTGAATCTTGAAGATAACAAGCAGTGAAAAAGAAAAAAATGGATTTCGCAAAATTAAACAAAACCGCTTTCAGTGAAGACTTTCTTCCAACAAAGAAGCTGACAGACCTAGAAGTTAACAAAGGATACGAAATAACAGACATCAAGAAAGCTAAAACAAAATATCATCATCATCATCATGCCTCATACGCCTCGAAATCAAATGTTACATGCAACTACGTACAGTCTGAATTCATCATTTACAAAGCAAATTATCATCGGCGCTGAGTTTAAAAAAGAAGGAAAGCTCGTTTCATCAGTGAAACTGCTAGCCAGTCATCCTCGTGCAAGTATAGCCCTGAATCCTGAAGACTGGAAATTATTCAAAAGTTACTTCAACCTCATTTCACTGTTCTTTGATGGTCAAGAGAAGCTATAATGCATCGACTGTGGAAATTTCCATATACACATGACTACATCTTTTGGAGATTATATAGTCGCTTTGGAACAAATTCAAGAAACTCACAAACATTATCCGTTTGTACTACAAGAAACAACGTTTGCTGTTCTCCGGGAAGTCAGTATTTGTATCGTCGGGTATCTTCTGGAACAGAGTCTTATGCCGTTTCAACGCACAAAGGATGTCATCATTGAAACCATAGCTGAAGGTGTTTGGCGCAATGTGAAATCACCTCGTGTAAAAAGTGTAAAATCTTATATGCAAAAAAATTATACAAGTTTAAAGAATAAGGCAATGAAAAAACTTATATTTAAGAATCTCATGCGATTTCAAATTCTTTTTCTTGAAATGATTACTTTTTACAATCAAAATGTGTGTGAAGAAGTGATTGAGAAATTACCAGAACTCAGATGTGTGAATGGTACCTTTGTACATTAAAAAAGTTGTCATGTATTTTATTAGTATGAGAATCTGAATAAAAATATAATTTAAGCTAAATTCGCCTTTTTTCATTCACTAGATTAAGGACAGGTAAATGTGTAAGTAAAAAGATATATGTTTGAGAATAATAAACTTTATTCAGAAAAACCTTAACATTAATACAAGGATACTTACAAACTAGACTTAACTATCCAACTATTGTGAGATTCGCCAAAACCTAACCATTTTACTAATAGCTTATTTCCACGTTTTTCAGTACTTTTTCCACACGATAAATGTCTGGATGTCTAACTTTGCCAAGTTCTTGTTTATAAAAACTCACTGCAATAGCTTTATCTTGATAATCTTTAAGCATATACGTCACTGGTTCAGTATTCTCAACATGACTTATGGTAAATATTTCAGTTGTTCAATTCGGTATGTAGCCTTTCTCAAAAACATGTTTAAATTTACTCATACGTACATTATCTCTAACTTTCAATATAGCTTTCTTAACTATCTCTTTCACATTGAAATTTTTGTATACATTGAACAGCAATTTTTTCTCATTTTGTTTAGTAACATCTTTTGGTTTCATTCTAATAGTCTGATGTTTGGTATCGTTGTAAGACAAAATTAAATCTTTCAAAATATCTATCTACTTATGATTACCCTGGAAGCTAAATTGCATCCACATTTTATTTTTTAACGTACGATTAAATCCCTCGCCTTAAAAAATTGACTTGCTTACACTTCCATTTTTTACAGAATTTTCTTACAACGAACCCTTAAAACTAACATCCTTCCACACCTTATATCTAACGCCGCTCGCTCTTATCGCATTGCCTTCCTCGCTTCGCCTCGCCTCGCTCGCATGTCCCTACTTTCTTGCTTGCCTCGCATTACCAAACTCTGCCTCCGCGACTAATACCTAGTACTTATCTACTATTTACAATATTTACAATTACTTATATTTACTTCCTCCTCTATTTACAATCTTTCCTTCTCCATTCCTCTTCCTCCTTCCTTCTCTTCTTCTCCATCTTTCCCAATACTCCCTTCACCCATGCTACTGCCCTTTTGTCCCCCCTTTCATGCATCAATACCTCCATGCTTATCCCACTCCTTTCCACCTCCACGCACTCCTCCAACCAGTGCTCCACTCTTGCCTCCCCCTTCCCACATAGTTCACACATCCTCTTTTCCCTAGCGAGCCAGAACCTATTGAAACCCTCCATGCACCCACATCTCATCCTCGCTATAAGCTCCTGACTTCCTTTCTCTCCTTTCTCACACAAATATTGCGCTCTCGCCCTTGGCATAATCCACACATAGTTCCCATTAAACCTTGTCTCTCTTATTCTCTCTTCCCCTGCTGTCTTCTCTCTCTCCATGCTGTTTTTCTTGACCAACTCATATACCTTCCTTCCTTCCTCATGCATCCTTCTCAATTCATCCATATGCAGTCCATTCGTTCTAAAATACCTTTCTCTTTCAACCTCCATCTTCCCACCCCCTCTCCTGTTCTCCTTCTCCCACCAACACTCCCTAACCAGCTTACTTCCCCCCTCTTCCAAAAATTTCTCCTCATATTTACACGCTCGACTCTCCGCTAGAATCCGTACACTCGTTCTCCCCGTCTCCCTCCTGACAATATAATTAGCCGCGTTCCTTGCCAACCCCAGTGTCCACTTTACATATCTCTCCTGTATCCTATTTACCTCTTCGCTTTCCTTCCACCCCCACACCTCTACTCCATAAAATAGCACACTCATCACTAGTGAGTCAAACAATTTCATTCTCCTTCCAAAATCATCTGCGAATAACTTCTTTCCCAACCCCCACACCTGCCTCATCACCACATTTGCCCTCCTCACTCTCTCTTTTATGTGACCATCCACTCCGCCATTCCTCCGAAATAAGAAGCCCAGGTACACAAACTCTTTCACCGCTTGCACCGCCTTTCCCTTCCACTTCCACTGCCCTTCCTTATCCCTACCCCCTCCTTTTCTGAAAACCATAACCTTGGACTTTTCCGCATTCAGTTCTAACCTGTTCTTATCCAGGTATCTTCTCAACCTCTTCATCATTTCCTTTAAGGCCTCCTCGCTTTTTGCCAACAACACTATGTCATCTGCATACGCTAGCGACCAAATTCTAACCCCTCCTATCCTGACTCCTCCTACCACTCCGGCCTCCAGCTTACTTTCCATATCCGCAATTAAAATCGCAAAAAGCGTCGGGCTAAGCGGACACCCTTGTCTTAACCCCCTATCCATCCAGAATCCCTCCGAAATCCCCTGTCCTCCTCTTACCTTATCTTTGGTTTCTTCATATATCTCCCTTACCCTCTCGATCAGGCCTCTCTCCACTCCCCTCTCCTCCATCGCCTCCCACAACCTCCCCCTATCCACCGATGGAAACGCGCATTTTAGATCCACAAAAAACGCGTACACTCTCGACCCCTTCTTCGCTAATTCTCTATCCACCACGTGCTGCAGAACGTAGATATTGTCGATAATACTCCTACCTGCCCTAAAGCCCGCCTGCGTCTCTGGCAATATTCCTTTCCCCTCGACATCCTTCCGTAGCCTCTCCGCTACTACCATCGCGTATACTTTATACGCCGTATTCATTAGCGTAATCCCCCTATAATTTTCCTGCCTATCCCTATCTCCTTTCTTATACAGAGGCACTATTAATCCTTCTCTCCACCCTCGTGGGAATCCCTCTCCCCTCCATACTTTCTTCACTACCTCCTTCAGCCTTTTCCTAACCTATTGTGTACTAAACAGCCATGCTTCGTTCTCTAGCCCATCCAGCCCTGCTGATTTTGACCTTTTTAACTTCCTTATCTGTTTCTCTATCTCCTCGTCATTCAACTCCTCAATCTCTGCCTCCCCCGTCCTTCTACTCCCATCATCTCTCTTCCTTGAATCTGAGCCCTGAAATGATTCTTTAAAAAACTCCCTCCACTCCTCACTCCCTATCTTGTCGCTTATCCCTACTCTACGCTTCCTAAACCTATTTATTATCTTCCAGACGTCCCCTTCTGTCTTAACATTTCCTAACTCCTCCTCCAGCTCTTTCTCCTTTTCCTGTTCTTTCTTCTTACACATTAAACTAAACCCCTTCCTCATTTCGACGTACTCCTCCCTTTTCGCAGTACCCTCTTTCCACTTCTTATACTTCCTCCTCACCTTTCCTTTCATCTTTTTACATTCCCTATCCCACCACGGCTTCACCATTCCTTTCTTCTTCTTTTTGAATACCTTCTTTTGCACGCACCCTTTCACTTTCTCTTTTAAATCCTCCCATATCTCTTCCACCGTCTCCCCTTCGAAGCGTACCTTCCCTAACGGCTCCTTATATTTCTCTATCGCCTCCCTCGTCCAGCTAACCCTCTCCCTCGTCGACACTTCTTCCCCACCTTGCCTTCCGCCGTTCTCACCCCTTATCCACAACCCTAATGGCTGATGGTCTGATTCTACCCTCCCTTCTACTGCGAATCTCTCCATCTCCTCCCACCCTTGCATATTCATAACTACATAATCTATTACCGATACCCCCACCTTACCTACGTACGTTTATTCCCCCCTCTTCGTCCCCAGTTGCCATACCATTTGCCACCGCCCAGCCTCTATCCTCCATCCAGTCCCTTAGAATCTCCCCCTCCTTATTTATTAACATATCCTTCGAATTCCTTTCGAAGCTCTCCCCTTCCCTGTAAAGGCCCCCTTCCCTCCCCATCCTCGCGTTAAAGTCCCCACCCAGTACCACCATACCCTCTTCTCTTTCACCTAACAGGTCTTCCACCCTTTCTTTAATTCTTTCCATCCCATCCTTATTGTACACTGTCACAAACTTACACATTACCCCTCCTATCTTTACTTTCCTCATTTGCACTCCCTCCTGCTCTTCCTCTCCGTGAGCTTCTTCCTCTAATCCATCTCTAATCCCCGTTATAATTCCCCCACTAGCCCTTCCTTTCTTCTTCACTCTGACCGCCTCCTGAAGTCTCCACCTATACCCCCTTGGCAGCTTTGGCTCTATTTTATCCCATTCCTTTCTTTCCACCCACGTCTCTACCAGTCCTACCACATCAAATTCCTGGATATACCTCCAGAACTCCTCATCCTTCTTCTTTGCCCCTGCTACGTTCCAGTAAAGCACCTTCACAACTCCTCTACCCTGAATTACCCCCACTCCCCTACTTCCTACGAAACAAATTCCCCTGTACTTCCTTCAACACCTCTTTCTCCTCGTCCCACACCCACATTTTCTCGTCTATTTTTATTTTCCGATATCCTACCTTCGCCGATCTCCCTTCACTCCTCTCCCTCCTAGCCCTGTCGTACAGCATTCTCTGTACATCCCTTTCCTTTCTCGTCAAATCGTGATCGATGAAAACTTCCTTATCCTTTATCCTATTTTTATTTCTCATTAGCCCCAATTTTTCTTCCCAGCTCTCCAACTCCACAACCGCCCCTAATTTCTCCTTTCTCCCCTCCAACTTAACTTTCCCTACCCTGACTTTATTCCACCCTATGCTCTGTAGTACAAATTTATCTTATATCGCTTCATAAGATTTTCAAAATGCAAGTTGTAAAATTCTTTACCTCTATCAAAATATAAATTTTTTGGTACGCGTCCTTTATCACGTACAGATTCCATGGCTGCAGCTACATTTTCACCCTTCTTGGATTTAACGGGAACAGCCAAAAAAAATTTGGAAAATATGTCAATTATAGTTAAGATGTACTTGTATCCTTTGTTTACTCCCTTATATGGCTGCATTTAAACAAGATCAGCTTGCCAGGTCTCATCAGTTCCACGGATGTCAAAATGTCGACGTTCGTAATTTCTTCTAGCTGGCTTGTGCAGCTCCTTCACCAACTGCTGCTCCTCAACGTCCATTTTTGAGTGCGTTAGGTCTCTTGTCTACTTGATTAATGAGCTCTGAATTTCGATACACCAATTTTTGAATTGATTCAGCATCAATTTTCGCATTTTTGAAAAGTTTATCTGTGGAATTTCCCAAAGTCTCAATCATCATATTATTATTGACTAATTCAGTTCGCAAGGAATCTATAACATCGTAGATAGTCTGAAGTTCATTCTGTATCATATGTTGCATCATATTCAGATTAACAGCATCATTCTGCTCTTCAGCATCGGCCACTTTACACAGCCTTTTATTATTAATATCATAATGTCCTTCAGATGTGACTTTGAAGCCAATTCCAGGAGGACCACGACTTATACTCTCTTCTCGCTTGGAATGACGTCCGAATACATCGATACTCATCTTGTAAATGATGAAAATCTTGGTAAAATACTCATTAATATATAATTGCAGCTTCTCGCAGCTCTTCAATAATTGATTTAATTTCGTATGTGTGACTTGAATTTCCAGCTGCTTGAGACGCTAGCAGTAAACGTAATCGATCTGTCAATTCATTCGGGTCATCCCAGTCAATGTAATCCATTAGACTACCCTCTCTAGCAATCATTAGTTGTGGGATCATACCTTCACCTGATAATGATTTTCGGTTTTTACTTCGTCTATGTGTATTTTTTGATGGAGATGTGGGAACTAATTTCTTTCTAAAGTCTTTTAAAGTCTATTTAAAGGCTTTACTGTCACGAATTTCACCATCCGGTTTGTAATGTTTTTTATAAGCGTTTGTTGCAATGATAATTTGTCTATAATTTTCAAGATCACTGGGAGTTATAGAGGACTCTTCGGGAACTTTTTTAAATAAAAGTTCAAGCAAGCCTTTACTTTTGGGAAAATTCAAATTACCCACATGAATAAAGTTCTGACTGAAATTTATCGGAGAATCTCCAATCATTAATCCATCTTTCGTTAATTTTCTCACTCCATACACATTATCGAGTTCTCTGCTTCTTTCACCTAACAATATGAGATACTTGTTTGCATCATCATCAACAATCCATGAAGATGTAGGCGTTTCTGAGTTATTTTCCGCTTCACTACGAGTTGATAACTCTAATTTACTGGGATCTTCAGTCTCGTCTGCTTCTTCCTCATCATCATTAATTGATTTATATGACAAATCATCATCATTATCAATACTTTCTTCTACTTTAATCTTTGCTTCCTCTTGTCTTCTCATAAAAAATACGCACTTGGACTTGTTGAATTTCTAACCTTCAATTCGATACCTAATGTAGACATTGGTCAAAATAAATTTCAATTGGATAATGAAATAATTGAAATACCTACAGGAAGTTATGAAATGGGTGACATAAAGAGTTATCTACAGAATGTTTTAGTAAAAAAGGGTATTGAAATTCATACTAAACCAAACAATAATACTTCAAAAAGTGAACTTTATTGCAGTCACGATGTAAATTTGGAACCTAAAAGAAAAGAAAAGAAATTGGAACCTAAAGATTCTATTGGTCAATTGCTGGGTTTCTCTCCACGCAGACTAAAAGCTGAACAAGTGTATGAATCTGATCAATCGGTATCAATCATAAAAGTGAATTCTTTGAGTATTGAGTTTAGCATAACGACAGGTGCATACATTAATGGCCAGAAAGTACATACTATTCATGAATTTTTCCCTGTGGTGCCACCTGGATATAAGATAGTGGAAGTACCATCTCATGTCATTTACCTGCCAGTCGCCGTGCAGACAATAGATCATATACAACTCCGTATAGTTAATCAAGACGGACATTTGGTTAATTTTCGTGGAGAAGTTATAACAATTATACTACACATGATGTCTGTCTAATAATAACAATGGGTATCGTTTTCAACAAGAAGGTTGGCTTTGGTTATCATAAACCAACACAATGTCACAAGCTAATCAGTCGACAAAGAGCAGTCAAAGGATTAACACCTCAAAGCGCCCTCTTCCTAAAAAGTCAAAGTCTGAAGCTCAAAAGAAGAAGAGAATAAATAGATTAAAGATTTTTCGCACCTGCATCTGTACATTTATTTATAAACGTTTGATAATTTGTCATGGAGGGGGAAATTTTAAATATTTAAGCACCAATCATCTTTGATGAGTCAATTGCACACTGTGAAATTCATGCACATCAGCCTTATGCCTCATCAACCTTCAACAGCAGTGATGAAATTCGGATTGCTGTTCAAAATCAGGAAAATTGTCTCCTGCCGAGCAAAAGCTCAATTCATGTACATGGAAGAATTATGTATCTCTAAATCCTGGACAATCACGTTACATACAGAATACTGTTTCGCTTGAAATAAATGATAATAATCAATCACAAACCATCGCTACTGTCTACTTTCATGTAGCCATATCGCTTAGCATGATATTTGGTTTTGCTGAAGACTATCACAAAGTCATTGTCAATGCTAAGCATGAACTTATTTTTACAAGATCAAAAAGTGATGCAAATGCCATCTTGCAACCAGCCCCCATTGAGCAGTATGAAATTAAAATTATTAAAATAGAGTGGCTATTGCCTAGCGTTAGACTCTCAGATTCACGAAAATTTCAGTTGCTAAAATATATTGAAAAAGATCCACCTATTCCAATAAGTTTTCGAACTTGGGAACTGTATGAATATCCTCTACTTCCAACTACTTCAAACCATGTTTGAACAGTAAAAACCTCAACACAATTGGAAAAAACGAGATTTGTTATACTTGGATTTTAAACAAACAGAAAAAATAATACTATTAGAAGCTCTAGCAACTTTGATCATTGCAATCGTACTAATGTCAAACTACTTTTAAATGATCAGTGTTATCCTTATAGTAATTTGAATCTTAATATTAATCGAAATCAATATGCTCTTCTTTATGAAATGTACACAAACTTTCAAGCTAATTACTATGGTAAAGAACCTCACACCATTGCTATCGAGAGGAGAATTTATACAGTATGCACCTCTAGTTGTTATTGACTGCTCTAAACAAAATGAGTCACTGAAATACGGACCAGTTGACGTTCGTTTGGAATTTCAAACTGGTGAAAATTTTCCCGCTCAAACGTCAGCATATTGCTTAATTTTGCATGATCGTATAGTTGAGTATAAACCAATAAGTGGTGGGGTGAAAAAGTTGGTATAAAACTGCTGTAACCACATAGAAATAATTTAGTTGCATTCAAGATGGAGTACTTGGTGGATATGCAGGGCTTCAAGTTACCATTCAATAAATTTGTCTTGAAAGAATTGGCCATATTACCAATCTGTGATGAGACAGTCTATAAACATTTGGGCAGAGCGGAAACATCATGGAATACTTTGGTATTCTGTTGATTTGCCCTATTCTTTAGTACATGTGATACTCGAGAGCGCTTTAAAAGATGCAACAAAAATTTATGTAAAAGGCTTGGAAAAAAAGAATTGGCTGAAACAATTTGTAGAAATATCAAGTGAAATTGTTGATATGCTTGATTTAGAATGTCTCTCGCTGCAGGGATTGCGTGAGATGTTTGCAATTAGTGCTATTAAATGTACACATCATATGTATGAAAATTACTTTAATTGTGAAATTGAAAATGTACTTTTATTGAAAAACTGGATGTCTTTGGAACTGTTCTGTTAGATTAGTTTTAATTTGTAGAGATAAGAAAATCTCTTCTATATATATTTAATTATAATCTACTTATTTTTAAGTAAAATGTACTGATATTTTAGAAAAAAATAAAAAAGCAAATAAAAAGAAACTTATGTTATTTTTCTCAAAGAATCGTGGGTCAGTGAACATCATTGGCATTGTGACTTGAAGAAACCTCATGCTTCGGTATCGAGGGATTACGTCTGGTGGATCAGGTTGCATCCGATAACTGCAGCAGTTTGAGAGAATGCTCTGCATTTAACTTTTTCCAGTTAGAATTAAAGCAGATGAGTTTATTCAAAGAAAATTTACTTAAAAATATGATTTTCAGATTGCAATACATGAAAAACACCAATTGATTATTTAACTTATTTTTTCTTCTTCTCTGTTCTTTATTTTCAGAGACTTGTATTTACAGTTTAGATATCTTACAATCTAAAAATTGATTCAACACTCATTCCTCACACACACACACAACACGCTTCACTCAGTTTTTTACACTGTTTTTTGTTCGTTTCAGTAATAATAATAATAATAATCCTCAATCAAGTAAAATGGAACGTCGATGAGTTGAAGCAACTTGATCGAAGCACACGCAAGATGATGGCAATTCATCGAAGTCATCATCCTAGATCTTTCGTACCTCGAATATACCTCCCTCGAGATAAAGGGGGTAGAGGCTTGCTGAGCTTAGAGTGTCTTCATCGCAGAACGGTTCTGGCTACAGCCTGCTCAGTTCTAAATAGCACAGATTCTCTTATGCGACTCGTACATCAACATGAAGTCGTAAATGCTGCGGCGTTTCTATACCATGCCGCAGATAGGGCCGCAGAGGAGCTTGGCCTCCCATTTGATTCCAGCGACACTACACATGGTCTAGCATCACTAACACCTTTGGTGCTCAAAAGTCGTGTACAGGAAGCAGAACATACACTTCTACTAAGAGAACATGCTGACAAGCCCCTTCATGGTAAATTCTACGGCATTATACATAGAGAAGAGCTCTCGATGGGTCTGTCCAACATGTTTCGCAAGTCTGCTGGATTAAAGTCGGAGACTGAGGGATTTCTTTTTGCCTGTCAAGACGGCGTTATAGACACCTTAGTTTACCGCGAGCGCATAATGAATATACCTGTAGGCGATACCAACTGCCGAGCGTGCAAGCAAGAGCCAGAAACACTTGGACATATTCTCAGTGGATGCTCAAAATATGCACGCTACGGGTACATAGAGAGACACAATTATATTACCATCTTAGGCACTTCTATGGTGTTGATCTGTTGCCCGTCTTGCCATACGCCCAGGGGCAACTCGAGTCCGTTGTGGAGAATGATCAGTGTAAGATCTACTGGAATTTCTCATTCTCCACCACTCAACGTATCAGTGCTACGAAGCCTGATATTGTCCTCCAAGATCTGAAGAACAAGATCATTTACGTGATTGAATTCTCGGCACCAGCCGATGGTAATATCACGGCAAAGGAGGAAGAGAAACGGGTGAAATATCAAGCACTTCTTTTCGAGCTGAGCAGGCTCTACCAAGGCTTCAAAGTCCATTTTGTAGTTCTCATAATCGGCTGTCTTGGAGGTATGAAAGCTTCATTTATTAGCCAACTCAAGAAGATTCCGGCTTGCCAGCGTCAGGCTCATTCCATCGCGAACCGGATGCAAAAGGCTGTTCTTCTGGGATCACTTTATCTGGTCCATCAACACTGTTCCTTATAACATTCTACAAAGATTGGTAGCTCTAAAAAAGTATCCAGAGGTGAAACCTTCATCTCCAACTGTCCCGTCTGCCGCGTAAGATCATCCGCGGCTAGAGACCTGACTCTAAGGAACAGTGTTGCCCGATGTTATCTCACGTAAATTTCCCGCTCTTGCTTACCTTCTAGGACAGAAGGAGCAGAAGCGGATGACGTAAACGCTCCGGAGCCTACAACTTCTAACATCCTCGATCTTAATTATATATAAGTGCTATATACAAATACTATATAGATGAGATTAATTATATACATTATGAACTTCCATGGGTTTGCAAATTCTTTTGGCATATCCCCATGGAAGTGTATCTGTCGTTCCTGGAATAAGCACTCTTTTATCGTCGTGCCAGCTTAGTGCAATATTTTTTTTGTTTTATGGTGTAATTTTCCTCAACGCAGACCCTTTCACAACTTTAGCTTCCTTTTTCTCACACCTTTCATTCCAAATATTGTATACATACGATTTCGCCCTCAATCCGACAAACTGTGATAATTTTTCCACTTCACTCGTCTTCCATTAGCCCTAATACTTTTTTATTTTTCAGCGGTATTCCGTAAACATTATCTGGAGGATAATCTGATGTATCAAATTTGTGAATTTCCCGCTTAATGAAATCATAAATGTTTCAAACGATGAAATGGTAGATGAGACTATCAGTGTCGGTATAAAGCAATTTTGCACGGTTTCCAAAATTTGGTAAAATGTAGTTGTAATGAAAGTCGTAGGTAATTAGTTTTGAGAGATCGAGAACAGCAAATCCTACATAAATTGGTTTGTTGAATTCAACTTGAAGTCTTTTTGATTCAATAATAACCATATCTTCTTCGAATATGGCACAGTTATGAAAATTTGGCTTGGCAATCAGAGCTTTTGCACTGTACCTTCCATCCAATTTTGTTATCAATCTCACATCTCTATATTTTCTTACATTCTCCATTGTTTTGCCAAAGACAAGATTGTTCATCAGCTTGTAGAAATTTTTCTCAAAATCATTGCTATACATTTTTAGTTTTTCTGTATTTAAATCAATGTACTCTTTTAACCAAGGTTTTTGCTGAAACTTTAGAATTCGGTGAATTTTAGTTACCTTTAGTTCCAATCACAAATACTTTTTCAGGTTTCTATAGTGGACTACGTAATTTTTCTTTGGCAATAAGCTCGTTATCAGTTTTGGTATTTTACATGAGAAATTAGGGGGACCAAGTGCTCTGGAGCCAAAGGCAAATCTCTATGAAAATCATGCAATTCTGCAGGATATTCCAAGTCTACCTCCAAAATGTAACCTATTGGTGAATCGTCTGGAATACTTTGTACATTGATATTTTGAGCAAGTACCCATTCGAAACAACCAAAAAGTAAACATTCGCTCATTGCTGCCCCATACTGGTTGTTAATATCAAAATATGAGATATAAGATTCAGGTTCGCTTGGATTAAAATCTGATCCCATAAATCGCTTATTCGCTTTGGCATATCTATTTGAGCACTGCGATACACCTCCACGAATACCCCTCTCAATGCTGATAATAAGTCACGACCTTGTAGATATGTGTCAAAATAGTCTCCAATGATAGGTCAAAATCAATAAAATTCATCTCAATGAGAAGAATCATTTCAGGATCTGTTAATAATTCAAGTTCAATTTCGATTAATTTGAGCAACGCATCAAAAGCAAGTCCTGGGTCTCTATAGTAATGTAAGGGATCGAGATTATAGGTTTAAAAACAATTTTTCCTGAAATTTTCAAAAATATCGGCCAAAAGTAAAACGTCGGTTTTCAAGTACAAGTCAGAGTATTCCCCCAAAGTTTCTATATTGAACGTTTCCAAAACATTACATGCATGTTGGTAATCTTCATCGGAAATTTCATTATTATTTAATTTTTAATAAAATTCGCTTTCAGGTGGTAACTGATGCTCATTTAATTTTTCCCAATCAACAGTATAGTCGTAAGGAAATACTCCTTTTCTGATTAATAATTGAAATTTTTCGGGATTATTGCAATGCTTGAGAGTAATTTTTTTATCATCGTTTCCCCGATGATAATATAATTTTTCAAGGCTACTCGGCATGAAACGAAACGAATCTATAAACCGAAGATTCACTTTTGTGCCAGCAACATATTTAGTGAACGAGATGTATTTCTCTTTGTTGATGGGTAATAATTTAGCCTCGCCCTCAAACTGTTTAGCTAATGCTTTTATGAAAAAGTGAGAACCATATTCCGAGAAATTGTGTAAAACTACCGGCACAGTGTGTGAGTCTTTGTAATTCACATTGCAGCCCTGATCACTTGCATCACGAAACTTGCCTGTAAAGTGACAATGGTCGTGATGTCTTACGTCATCTTGCTCAAATGGTTTTTCACAGATGTGACAGTTTTGAGCAGACCTAAACTCTGTTTTTTGCTCTGGACTGAGTTCCTCCATTGGTACAATGCACGTTAATTGAGAATCAAAATTTTGCGCAATTACACATTACACATTTTTAAAATACATAGATTAGAGTATTTATTATTTTTCTGTCGAAAGGTACAATAAAAGTTTCAAGTTTTTACAAGCGTACAATATAACAATGGTAATATCTTGAAAATCTGTATGCATTAAAATTGTAAAACACTTATTGGAACTTTTAAGGCCTGCAAAATCGAATGTATGCACAAGCTTATTTTTCTGCAGATAAAAAAAGGAGTGTAAAATTATGAAGATGACTAATTGATTTTATAATTACGACATTGATGTAAATTATTATGTACGTATACATAAGTTAAAAAATGAGTAATATTAATATTACGTGCATAATATTACACAAATAATATTATGCAGTTCATAGATAGAAGGGTTAGATTAATGTTCGATTGAAATTGACATATAAAAAATATAAGATAAATATATATATCTAAGGTAAAAATGTATAAAAAGGAAGTTTTTAATAGGATAAAATCCTCTTCACTTCGACGTAAAAAGATATTATCAAATTTCAATTTCCTGCATCTTGTAAAAAATAAATTGATAAAATTATAATTATATACTACGAATCAAAAGAAAGAAGCTTACATTAAGGCTGTAAAATGAATATAATGGAAAAAATAGTGACAGAAATATATATATTTTATTTTCAGGAAACGTATAATACATTATTTCAAGCACCAAATGTACGTGAAATTAAAATTTTATGGCATCACTTGGTGCTTAAAATATTATATTATGCGTTTCATTACAATACAATTTTTTCTTTCTTTCAGTATATTTCCGTTATATTTATTTTACAACCTTAATATATACTTCATTATCTCCATTCATAGTATATAATTATAATTTGATCCATTTTTTTTCGAGCTGCAGAAAATCGCTTTGTTATTGGCATAATATTATTATTACTAATGTTTCATTTTGCGTACATGGTACACGAGTTTTGTTCCTTTTGCTCTTTATTTGAAGTATAAAAAATAATGAAGGACCTCTATAATGATTTGTATATTATAATATATATTAATTTTGTAATTATAAAAGTAATTATTATTCTTCAAAATTTGACACAACTTTTTTCACCTGCAGAAAAAAATAATTTTATACATACATTCCAATTTGTAGCCTCTAAAAGTTCCAACAAGTCTTTCACAATTTGAATGTAAACCGATTTTTGGGATATTTCAATTATTATATCGTTCGCTGGTAAAAAACTTAAAATTGTACCTTTCAACAGAAAAAATAAATATTATAATCAATGTTTTTAAAAAAATGTGTATTCTACAAATTTTAAATCCCGTCGGCTTTTTTTGTACTATTTTATTAATTTGATTAATGTAATCACTTTTTATTAAAATTAAGCTTAGACTCGGATAGCAAAAAAGTTTCGCTGAACATTCCAATGTAAGGTTCGGAGAATTCCAAATAATGTCCCAGGAAGGTTCCTGGAAGTAGGAATATAGATTCTTGAGTAGCATATCCAGGGAAATTCCCAAGGAAGGTTCCCTTCCTTGCTCCACTCCGTGGTCCTAGTTCCTTCGTTAGGTCCATTTCCGATCATTCCTTTTCCTTATACCCAAGGAATGTCACATGGTTATATTGAACTGCGGAAAATATTTATAACAATTTTTAATGAAATAAACGATTAGTTGGACGATAAAAAACAAAGAAAGATAAGTGAAGATTTACCGATAAAAAAAAGTTGAGGGAAAAAGAACGGGAACTCCAACACTTGAGGAAAAACCGTAAGTATAACCTTAAAATTTCTTTTCTGCTTGTTGACAATCTATTTTATTAAGGGCAGAACACGTTTTCTCAACCAAGGAACAAGTTTTCTCAATAAAGGAACAAGTTTCCTTAAAAAAGGAACAATTTTCCTCAATGAAGAGACAAGTTCCCTCAGAAAAGAACAAGTTTGTTCAAAAAAGGAACAAGTTTCCTCAATGAAGGATCAAGTTTCCTTAATAAAGAAACAATTTTTATCCTTCACAGGATATGAGACGTCACGAGACAGCTATTGCGTAGAAATTTCAAGGAAAAGACACGCACGATGTTCACGTAGTTACTTGTGAAACCGACATAGACGTGATTCACGCAATCGTTCTCCAAAAAGGTATAGGCATAGATCACATAGTCGCTCTTCGTGCCGTCATCGATGCAGATCACGCAGTGGTTCAGCACAACGTTATGAACGCTACTCACCGCGAGACCGCCACGAAAGTCTGTCAGCTCTTCTCCGAATGGATCAAGAAGTCACTCTCATGATTCTTATTCACCTGAAAGGGAAATAAGGGAGCGGAGTAAATCTTCAATAATTACACAAGATAATCTCAACAAGATTGAGGAAAAAGGAACTTCAGAAAGACCGGAAGAAGCCGCTAGTCTCTCAGAAAATAAGAAAGAGTACCTTTCTGTAACTCTGAATTCAGAGCTTCTTGAAGCCATGGGAAAACGGTTAGAACCCGACACCGAAAAAAGTTCACCAATCCTCAACGACATCTTTGTCCGGTAGAACGGAATTTTAGAAAAAGGGCTGTCAAAAGAAAATATAAAGGACTTGTTCCAAAAGTATGCAATTCCTGAAAATTGCAAGAAGCTTGAACCTCCGAAGCTCAATGCTGAAGTGAAAGTCTCTGTTCTGGAACCTCTAGCAAAAGTAGATGCTAAAATTATGGAAAAGCAACAGGACGTCGATAGAGTACCGCTTATTGCAACTCTAACCGACACCGCACGCTTGCTGGTGGATCTACAACTTGCTTACACTTCCATACCTCATCTCTAAGACCACACGCTCTTATCTCCTTGCCTTCCTCGCTGCGCCTCGCCTCGGTCGCATGTCCCTACTTTCTCCCATTGCCGAACTCTGCTTCCGCGGCTAATACCTAATACTCATCTACTATTTACAATATTTACAGATTACTTATAGCTACTTCCCCTCCTATTTACAATCTTTCCTTCTCCATTTCTCGTCCTTCTCTTCTAATCCATCTTACCCAACACTCCCTTCATCCATGCTACTGCCCTTTTGTCACCCCTTTCATGCATCAATACCGACATGCTTATCCCACTCCTTTTCACCCCTACGCACTCCTACAACCAGTGCTCTACTCTTGCATCCCGCTTTCCATACAGTTCACACATCCTATTTTCCCTAGAGAGCCAAAACCTATTAAAACCCTCCATGCACCCGCATCTCATCCTCTCTATCAGCTCCTGACTTCCCTTCTCTCCTTTCTCACACAAATATTGCGCTCTCGCCCTTGGCATAATGCACACATAGTTCCCGTTAAACCTTGACTCTCTTATTCTCTCTTCCCGTGCTGTCTTCTATCTCTCCATGCCGTTTTTCTTAACCAACTCATATACCCTACTACCTTCTTCATGCGTCCTTCTCACTTCATCCATCTGCAGTCCATTCGTTGTAAAGTAACTTTTCCTTTGAGCGTCCATCTTGCCACCCCCTCTTCTGTTCTCCTTCTCCCACCAACACTCCCCCACCAGCTTACTTCCCCCCTCTTCCAAAAATTTCTCCTCATATTTACACGCCCGACTCCCCGCTAGAATCCCTACACTCGTTCTCCTTGTCTCCCTCCTGACGAAATAATTAGGCGTATTTCTTGCCAACCCCAGTGTCCACTTTACATACCTCTCATGTGTCCTATTTACATCTTCACTTTCCTGCCACCCCCACACCTCTACTCCATATAATAGCACACTTATCACTAGTGAGTCAAAGAATTTCATTCATCTTCCAAAATCATCTGCGAGTAACTTCTTTCCCAACCCCCACACCTGCCTCATCACCACATTTGCCCTCCTCACTCTCTCTTTTATGTGACCATCCACTCCACCATTCCTCCGAAACAAGAAGCCCAAGTATACAAACTCTTTGACCTCCTGCACCGCCTTTCGCATCCACTTCCACTCCCCTCCCTCATCCCTTCCACCTCCTTTTCTGAACACCATAACCTTAGACTTTTCCGCATTCAGCTCTTACCTGTAATTAATTAATTAAAATCGCAAAAAGTTTTGGGCTAAGCGGACACCCTTACGTTAACCCCCTAACCATTCAGAATCCCTCCGAAATCCCCTCCCCTTCTCTTACCTTATCTTTGGTCTCCTCATATATCTCCCTTGCCCTCTCGATTAGGCCTCTCTACTTCCCTATCCTCCATCGCCCCCACAACCTCCCCCTATCCACCGAAGGAAACGCGCCTTTGAGATCCACAAAAAACGCGTACACTCTCGACCCCTTCTTTGCTTATTTTCTATCCAACACGTGCTGCAGAACGTAGATATTGTCGATCGTACTCCTACCCACCCTAAAGCCGGCCTGCGTCTCCGGCAATATTCCTTTCCTCCCCGTTAACTTCACTACCAGCACTGCCAGCACTCTCACTGCCCACCTCCTGCTCTGCCGTCGGTAACTGGGACCTCTCCATGCAGTACCCTGCGCACCCGACAGATGTCTCTGAATAATGCTGCCGTCTATTGCCGCCAAATTTTCCCTTTATTTCCGTTTTTCTTTCAATTCCTCACAGCCCTAACACCCCCGATTCCTTGCCAACCTAACCTCACTTTCTCTATCTAACTAAATCCCACCTCACCCCTACCCTGAAAATTCCTTTTTATTTCTCCAATTCACCCTACTCACCTCCTAGACTTCCATCAACATGCAAGTCCTATAATTCAATTTATGATAAAGTCATTATTACGCAAGAAATATCATTTTGAATATTTCTGTCATCGAGTCGGCACTGATCTAGGTCAGAAATATTCAAAATGTTATTTCTTACGTAACAATGATTTCATCATAAATTTAATTATTGCACTGCACTCACATCACAAGATTGCACATTTGGAGTCATTAAACGGCTTTCCATCTTTATTAGTTCTTAAGATAAATTATTTGTAAATAAACCCTCCTAAAAAGTACATTCTTGAATATTTTAGAATTTTGAAAAATTATTGGATTAAAGAATGTTGAAAGAATATCTGTGATTTCTTTAGATTTTTCCTAACATCGTCTATTTTCTGGGAACAGGTGAAAGTCGACGTTTGAAAAAGGAGGCCGGAAACCCCTGCTTTTTGGGATGTTTTGCCCTGTAACTATTGACTAGAATTTTTTAGGATGGAAGTGAGCATATCGTTGAATTCAGAAGACCTCAAACATTCAGATGCTTTTTATTAAATGATTCAGAAATTTTTTTAAGCGAGTTGCAATCAAGAGAAGTGAAGGGCCTCGACTCTTGGCCCCGACCTTAGTTTTGTGCACTACCAGCAAAAAGATACGTATACCGTTCTGAAAATTCAAAAAATGGTATTATTATGCCCAAACGAGAGAGCATATTGGCAGATGTCAGGGATAAAGAAATCTCAGGTACGTTAATAATGTGGATGAGTTAATTATTTTCTCACCTTTCTTTAACACCTATGCCTTTCCTATACCTTTTTAAAAATTCCTTTTGAGATAAGGCGAATACACCCGTTGTCGAAAGACGCTGCAGCTACTGCCTTTTCTTAATTGGAAGAGCCATATCTCATAGATGCCATTTGACAACTCACTTAGATAACCTGCCCAGCTTCATAGTAGAATTGAGTTCAAAAGTTGCAGAGCAAGTCGTCTTGTCGCTGTTGAAAAGGAAACTGAACGAAGAAAACGTGAAGAAGCCTGCAACTCTATCATTGACTCAACGAGGCGGCGCTCAGCCTCTCCAAATCACTGTCAGTAAGGGAACCACAAGAAATTGATCGAATCAGTTGCTTTTTTCCACAGATGACTTTCTGAAAATTCAAACCGGGTTCCATCTCAGTCAGAAGAAGATCATTGAAACTGCTACTGCTATTTGTTTCGCCACGAAAAACGTTAAAATTGTTGATCCTTATCTAAAGCAAAAGCTTTCGAATAAAAGTCATTACGTCGATGGATATTTTGGCTCAAAGAAGTTCGATGTTGTGAATTTCAAAGCTGAAAATGTCTCTGAAGCAGCTCAAACAGTTGCCTATTGTACATATTTAGGTGGCTTAATCCAACACGCCCGAGAAAAGCGAAATGTGCGAAATCTGAAATGCGCCCTGCTAAGTGATTCATGGATTCTGGCGTCAACAAATTGCTCATTCTCGTATTGGCACAATGTTCTCAGAAGAATTACGCGAACGTCTTGCAACTGTGGTTTGCAAAGCATATTGATATATTGATATATAAAATAAGCCCAACAGCCAGAGACCAATTACAGATCTTCAAAAGTACATTGTATTACCTATATTTATAATAAAACCATAGTAGTACTATACTAATAACTAAACGAAGAGCTTATAATATTATGTGTAATACATATTTATTATGGTGCTGAGTTAGAGATAAATTTGCAAACTATATTACAAAAAGTATGTAGTGATACTGTGAACAGATCTATATCATCACGAGAACAGGCAAACACTCTATTCAGGTCATAACCCATGATGTAGATTTGTGATCAAGGATCTAGGCTGGAAGCCAAGTAGATTGGATCCCTAGATCTTTTTGATCGCGTAGGTATATTAAAAGGAATAATTTGTAACATTTGAGGACAGTCAATTACACCTCGAATCAATTTAAACAAGAATAGAATTCCGGCAAATGTCCCTCTGTCCTGAAGAGTCCAAACATTAAATCGTTTACAGAGAGTATTTAAATCAGATCCCGGAGGAGGGTAGATTCCAAGGTTTTTCCAATTGAGGTATTTGAGACATCTTTTGTGACACTCTTCTATAAGGTTGATATGCTTATGGAGATTAAAAGTCCAAACAACAGAGCAATGTTCCAGCTAAGATCTTACCAAAGTTTGAAATAACGTAATCATTGTTGAAATGTTTTTAAATCTTTTACAGATTCTAAATAAAAAACCTAGTGATTTATTAGCGCTAGATACAATATTTTTCATATGCACATCAAAAGAGAGATCTTGTGTAATTGTAACTCCAAGTTCAAGCATTGCAGACACTCTCTCGAGAACTACACCCCTTGTATTGTGTATTGAAAGTTAATTCGCTTATCTCTTTTGCTAAACCGAAAAATAGTCATAATCCGGCACTTCTGAATATTGATTTCAAGTTTATTGGATGTGCACCAGTCAACAAATCTATTAAAATTATCCTGAAGATACATACAAGAAGTTACACCAGAGATAGGATAGAACAACTTAAGATCATCTGCATAAAAATAATGATAGCAATTGAGATAAGCCGAAAGATCACTCATATAGATAATGAATAGAAGTGGTCCAAGGTTAGATCCTTGGGGCACTCCAGAAGTAGGGATAAATTCTGCAGAAGAGTGTCCACAATGCTGAACAAATGTGTGCGTGGAGGATGAATAACAGTGTAATAGTCGAATCATATTATCCGGTAGATAAAGTATTTGTAGCTTACTTAATAATATGGCATGTTCCACTTTATCGAATGCTCTAGAGAGATCGGTGTAAATTACATCAACTTGTTTATGTACAGTTAGTAACTGATGAATATTTTGAGTAAGGGATAACCATGCTGATTAAACGAGATCACACGAAAAGCCACCCGAGATATAAAATTATAAATACATAATTCGAATATTTTAGAGAATCCACAAGAAACCGACATGAGCCCATAGTTAATAATAAGAGATTCGTCACCCTTCTTCAAAACAGGACAGATATGGGTAGTTTTTCAGACAGGTGGCAACTGATCAATTCGAATAGAAAAATTGAACAACATTTTTAGTGGAGGAAGTAAAAATTCGGAATATTTTTTAATAAGAGATAATGGGATCAGATCAGAACCAGCTGTTTCTTTATAAGGGATATTTTTTAAGGCATTCCGAATTTTCCTGGAGGTTATATAGGTATTATCTAATCCTTCAAGTTGAGCTGTAAAAAAATTTACAATATGCATATGATTGAGAAGCTCAACGTTGTTATATATCATGATCCCTGAAATACGCGTGATGCCCTTCTGTTTATTTAAATAGGGCCAAAAGGAAGTAGGAGTGGCAATAATCCCACTTCCTGTATTACTGTTATACCGTTTGAAAAAAGAGCTCAAATCAATATTTTTTTCTTAAGAGTTTTATAAAGTATTTGGTAAGCGAATGTTATCAATAATATATTTCGTTAACCATGGTGGATGAGTGAATTTGATCCTACTAGTATTAAATTTAGGAACGTAAATGTTAAATAGCATGTCGAGTGTATCATAGAAAAGCTTACAAGCCTGGTTTAATGATAATACATATTGTAAAAACGACCAGTCAATAACATTCAAAGCAACACATAATCCAATAATATCTCCTCTTTTTAACGTTCTTGGAAGAATGTTATTTGCGAAATCAACAGTATGCGAACCAGATTTAGAAATGAGACTTATAGATAAAGCAGGGTGGTACGCATCCTCAGGAACAATTGGCAATTCTAATTTGGTAGTAATATTGTTAGAATTGGAAAAGATTAAATCAAAAAGTCGACCATTCTTGTATAAAATATTATCGGGTTGCTTAAGCTCAAAAAATTTCATAAAGAGGCTAATAATACTGATTGATTATTATTGATTGAGGTCGATGGAGGTATATACATATAATGCAAGAATGATATAGCACTGAGAATCTATATAGGTTTTAGCACCGACAATGTTAATATTTGATAGGTCTGTAGTCATTTCGGTCAGATTCAACTGAGAAGAGAGAAGGCTAACATGGATTGTAAAGAGTACACATCGACGTACCCTGGTAACATGGTCAACACGAAATACATGGTAAATCTTCCTGTTATTACAGTGTGGGAGTCTTGAAAGTGATTACGAGTATCACTGGTATTTCCATCCTAGTGAATTATTTTTAGGTTCCTCGCGCCTTTTGCTAATCGGTCGTTGAGTACTTTCTTCATCTCTTTGTAATGAGAAAGTTGCATTGGAGTTCGGTCCATGGAGATTCTGAGCGGAGAAAACAAAAGTCCCTCTGTAGAGTTCACTGTTAGAGATTGCTTCTTTTTGGACATGAAGGCACGAAGTACTTCCTGAGCCATATCTGTTGACTGAAATAAAATCTTTACTGGTTTAATTAGGCTGGAACTTAACTACTTTCCAATTCTTATATGTCGTTTTATTTTATCAAAAATATCAGCATTACGTGGAAAGAAAACTTTCACAATATCCTTAATTTTTTCTTTGTCTTCCGGAGATGTTTCTGGTAAACTGAATAAGATTATATTAGATTTGCAGTATTGACGATTCTCCATTTCAAGGACACAGTCTCAGGAATTAAAGGTTAAAAATATTTGTTTATTTTGTTGACTAGTAATTATTTTAGACTCAAGTTGTGTATTCTTCTGCTCATGATTTAGCAGTTTAAAATCAAAATCTTGAATTTGAGTTTTCAGCTCACCTGTAACATTTTCCACAGTAGTAATCCTCAAATCAGTTGAAGTGATTTGCTCAGAAAGGTCATCTACTTTTGTTGACAGAGAATCGACAGAATTTTGAACTTGAAGGAAGTTTTCACGAAGAGCATCGCCATGAGTTTGAAGCACTGGCTTAACAACATCACTTATTGCACTTTTCAATGTTTCGAGGCCAAATAAAAACTGTTCACGCTCTGAATCAACAGGCGAAGTTTTTCCAAAACCACAACATCTAGCAAATCGGCCATCAATTAGGGTTTTTAATGTGATAGTACATGCCTCGTGATATTTAGTTCCACAGCCGGGGCAACTGATAATAGTAGAATCAGGTGTAAAAGGTTGTTTACATCTGCCATAAGCGCAGAGCTCACTTGCTAATGGTAATGATGGAGCATTAGGATTCAGCGTGTTTTGAGACATTTTGTGAAGTTTTAATATGAATGTATAAAAATGTCAATTATTAAAAATGTAACTATTAGAGAATCTAAGCAGCAGATAAGTACGACACTGTTAAGCGATGATCGAGTAATGACATAAGAACGATAAGAGCTTCCCATGTAAACTGTGGATGTGTAAGGCACACTCAGCCCATACAAACAAGTCTCGCTCACACGCATTAGTTCCAGTTCAAGCCACTACAATTCACAGCATTTCAAAAACACAAATCAATCCTTTTTTTACCAATCAGATATTGTAGGGGACAGAGAATATCAAAAAATGAGCCATCAGCGAACCAGAAATCATTGGCAATCATGCCAACAATCAAATACGCGAACCATTTACACTTTAATCCAAAAATAGGCACAGGACACACAACACGTCCTACTAGCTCTCCGTCATCTTTCTATTCTTTTTTCAAGGGACTATTTATTTTCAAGGGACTGTGGTAACTGAATTTGAAACTGGCTAATATCATGGTGGGCTTTATGTCCCATAGTAGCACTTTTTCGTGCACGTGAAGCAGGAGCTATAAAAGCAGATGCAAAAAACCCATAAAAGTTATATCAATCCTCCTCTTTTCAGCACTTGTAAAGGCAAAACTTTTTTGCAGATCCTACCTCAACCAGAATTACATCTGGTGCTGGGTGTACTGAATACTCTGTTCACGCATTTATTACCCGAATTCCAAGATGGTGCTACTCAGTGGGCACTATCTTTTAATTTTCAAAGCAAGATCACACATGGGAGTTCTAGTTCTAAAGAGAACTCGTGCAAGATATTTCTAGAAAAAGTCGATTTGCTTCGTGCCAGGTGCAATTTAGGTTGTTTGAAGTATGTCCAGGCATTCAAGGACTTCATGGCCGTTGCGCATGCATGCTTCAACAAACGTCTTGATCCTAGGTTAAGGATCTAGGAATTCCTGTTACTCCTAAAGTACATGCAGTCTTTTTTCATGTTCCAGAATTCTGTCAGGATATTCAGATGGGGCTAGGATTTTTTAGTTAACAGGCGATGGAATCTGTTCACGCAGATTTCCAAACGGTCTAGATAAAATACAAGACCTCTACGAATCATCCGGATCACGGGGCTAGGCTGCAGCATGCTCTCTGTGAATATAACAACCTTCTCTCTTTTTAAATCTAGTAACTGATAAGGTTTTTACAAAGCCATATAATAAATGCCGGGTTGAGAGCGAAATAACATTCTGTAGAATCAAAATCACCATTTAAAGATCAAACAAAAGTTCACTCCCGAGCTGAAGTGTTTCTGAATTGAGTCCAAAAAAGTAAGATTAAAAAAAACTATTCAGTTCTGAGAAATAGAATGTGGAAGTTTAAAATCTCAAAGTGACAGGAACCTAACATCGGAACCGGCTCAGTTGCGGATCACGATGAAAAGTGCATTTTCAGTTTGAACAAAAAAAAACTCACTCTGGAGATATTGAGTTGCTAAATTAGGAGAAAATTAGTTTGATTAGACAAAGTAAATCATTCAAGAATTTGGCGGTTCATGGGCTTTGAAAATCGTCTTTGAATAGCAAATAAAAATCTATTTTTCAATTTTTTGAAATATTAAAAGCTTACTCCCGAGAGATGGAGAGGCTGAATAAGAATAAAAAAGTTTTCATGAAAACAAATTATTTTATTTAGGGAAAATAAAGATTTAGTGTGACGGTATCACACTGTAACACACGATTTTTCACTGAAAGGTATGTCTATAAAAAAATGAAAGGTATATTTTTGGCTTTATAAGTTCACGATATTACATTTAATAAATTGGGCAGGGTCGGGCGAGATGGGCATAGGGGGTAAGATGATACACGCAATTTTCTTGCAGGCTATCATATTATTTTGTACTTATACCAGCAAAAATGTTACCAAACTTCTTTTTAAAAAATTTTCGCCTAATTCTTTGACCAGTAACTCAACAATATTTAACATAAAAAATAATTAATTAATCACCCTGGTCAACAAATAATAACATCAATTATTAAAATTTTAGCCTAATGTTGAATAAATTCGGAAAAAATGAGAGTGGAGATTTAAAGACCTGAGTTCTGCTATTTTGTGTTCTTTTACGAAGGCTAAGAATCTCTCAAAGTCACACATTATGTTTTTACGGTGGTTATTTGGAGAGCTTACTTATATAACTTTAAGTTTTCAACGGACTTTCATATCATTGTAAAACAGAAATAGGTGAAATTTTTATTTCACTTGAAATTATTATATGCGGCGGAATGAGCTACCTCTTTCTATGCATTAACTTAACCTCCTTGTCCAGCAGCAGTCAGTAGGTTTTTATGCAATTTTTCATCGTATCAGATTTTTCAACTTGGAAAAAAGGCCGGGGAAAGGATATATATATATATATATATCATATTATTTT
>CAKNYM010042397.1:69217-98709 GCA_932195095.1 Andricus curvator
GCAGGTTCTGATGCATCTTTTGGAAAACAAACTTTACTGGATGGGGCCACATACAATATTTTTTCGTATCGTGATAAATAGTGACAAGTTTTAATTATTGTTGACTAATGCATTTTTATTTATTTTTTTCATAAATCATCATTATTCAGTATTTGACAAATATCTACTTTGTTAAATAATTTACATTTGTTTACATAATTTTCATTTGTTACAATCTCATGTTTCAGTTACATAACCCGCAAAATAAATGTTTAAATAATTTCACAATTGTAGAAATAATGCAGTTTTTCTTGAATGTACAGGTTGCCTAGAAAAACCAGGAGAAACATTTTATATTACCAAATTCTCAGAAGATTTTAATGTTTTCAGTTAAAATGCTTTATTTCCTGAGAATACTCTTATATATTTAAACAATATTAATTTTATCATTTTTCGACATATTCCAATATTCTCCGGTGCTACTTCGTTTTTCGAACAATATTTCTCAATTTTTAAACAAGTTTGATATGTTTCAACAATTTAGTTTCTTCATTTTGTTTTTAGAACGCATTTTCTGCTTTCCGGCGATAAGAACCGCATACAGCCAATAAATTAAAAAACTCATACCTTCTATAAAACGCAAGCATCGCGACACTTATATGGGAAGATGTAATGTTTCAATTGAGTTCAATTTTTTTTTAAATTGAGAACTTCATTCACAAAGAACTATTTTTTTGGAAACTACCCATCAATAATGATTTATGGAAAACAATGTTCATACCCCGGTATAGAAGAGAAGCACTGTTCTTCGGTATATCTCTCAAGTAACTTTGCTAGAAAACTCAAAATGGTATAAAGATAATCAGCATCATGTATAGTAAATGAGTTTATAGTGTTTCGAAGTTATTTTACTGTAAAATTAAATTTTTACAGTGACAATGTACCTTGGGGAGTCAGAAAATTGTTGTATTTATTTCTGGAGGTATTCGAAGAAATTTTCAATTGATTTTAAAGGTCTGAAAGGAGTTTCAAATCTTTCTCTTTTTTCGAAAAAATGCGGATTTGTTGGGGCTGTTTCGTCAGATTCTAGGGATAAATTTACTGTTTTTTTACTGAATTTCATAATAATATATATTCATCCTTTTTTTCAAAAAATTTACTCACAATAAATCATGGACGTCACAGTATTTCAGAGATTTCTTTAACATTTTCGAAATTATCTCCGAAAAATCCTTTTAAAGCACTCAATATTCCGAAGGTTTAACTTCAGATGCAACGTTATTGTAAACTAACTCGAAACACATGGTCATCTATTGTCCTACAAAAAAATCAGCCCTACTCGAGTGTCTCAAGAAGTCAGTCGTATTTTCAAGGATAGAAAGGAAACCAAATATAAAATTTTTACAGTTGGATTATTTTTTCTCTTTAACTAAAGTATAATCTTGGAAATTGGACATAGAATAGAAGAGCCTGCAGCCTGTTTTAAAAGATGAGTTTTTCTTTCATACCAATTTATAATAATATTGTCGAAATAAAATTTTTAAAGCTAAAAAACTTCAAATAATGCTGAAATTTCTTGATGAAAATTTAGACTCATGTTATGATAAGGGGAGGGGGGGGGTATCTTTAAAGATACTAAAGTGGTTGAAAACTCGAAAATTAAACTGATGACGTTTCCCTTAATGCGTTATTTACAAAGATTCCTAAATTCTGTTTAAATTCTCCCTAAAACTTCCAATATTGCAGCTCAATTATTAAAACTATTTTAATATTTCAAGCAAGAAAAAAATTTAATATAAAAAAAAATACAGAGTTTTTGGTTCCATGCCTAGATGTTGGCCGGAAATCGGCAGATGGAAACATATGAACTCCTAGCTAATACAACGCTGCTGAAGGCTGTTGACCTTCTCAGCATAAAACATCAACCAATTGCGACTCTCTCTCGGTTGCCATTCCTTGTCCTCCCCCCCCCACACCCTCCAGTAACAGAAGTTTTGGTGGGACTAACGTTACAACTAGACTCTCCACCGTACGACGAATCACTGCTTAACTTGGACATGATTTCGACACGCCAAAACAAATTTCGCGCATAAAGGTCGTAGTAGGGTGCACAATCTAAACATGAACAATACAAACAATAAAGTAGCCTCGGAATGGACTGAAACTTTGATTGACGAAATGCATACACACGGCAAACGTAAAGGTCCGGTTTCAGGCGATGAATGGAGACTGGGTATTTGGAATGCTAGAGGAGTGAATGATCATAAACTAAGAGAACTACGAGAAACCATGCACACAAGGAGACTAGATATTTTATGTGTACCTGAGACGAAGAAAAAGGGGTGTGAATGTAGAAACATAGAAAATGGGGTGTTGAAAGACGGTTTTGAAATATGGTCAGGAGTAAGTAGTGAATCACATGGTAGTCAGGGGGTCCGTTTAATAATGAATGAAAAAGCAAAACAGCATCTCAAAGACCATGATTTTGTATCACCCAGATTGCTGTTGACTAGAATGAAGGTAGGAATCAGAAGATTATTTATTACAGCATTCTACGCACCAGTTGATAGCGATCCTTGAGAAGTCAAAGACGCCTTCTGGGACACTGTAAATGATACAATAAGTACTTGTGATTAAGGAGAAAGAATAATTATGCCAGGAGATATGAACGGATGGGTCGGCGTCCAACGTTAGGATAGAGATACAGAAAGGGTTCTAGGTAAGTTTGGGAATCCAAGAAAAAATTATAACAGGAAAAAATTAGTTAGCTTATACTTAGAAGAGGGCCTATTTATTCCAAATACTTGGTTTCGACATAAAATGATCCACACGTACACGTGGTGTAAAGGAAAAAACCGCAGTATAATAGACTTCGTTATTGCGGATGAAATACTAAGAGAACTAATCAAAGATACAAGAGTCATGAGGGGTTCCGAATGCAATACTGATCATTACCTTTTAGTCTCCAAAATAAACTTAGGGCGGGGATGCAGAAGAAAGAACAAAAAACGAAACAAACGCAAATAAAGATTGAAAATTTACAGGAACCGGAAGTGCGAATACATTTTCAGAATAAGATAAACGAACGCATAGATGAGGCAACTTGGAAGGCGCTTAAAAGCAATAAAGATATAGAGGGCGCGTGGACTTTGTTACGGGATATCATTGCTAAAACTGCGATTGAAGTGTGTAGTACGACAGTGGTAGGAAGAAAGTCTGGTGATGCGTGGTGGAATGATGAAATTCAGGCAGCCCAGCAAGAAAAGAAAAAAGCGCACGACAGAACGTTGAACATCACAGATCTTAGCGATGAGGAGAGATATAGGCTCAAAAATGATTACAGGCACAAAAATAGGAGAGTTAAACGACTAGTCAAGGAAAGTAAAGATAAAATCAGAACAGAAAAAGAGAAGAAAATACAAAACAACTTTGAAGGAACCATGAAACTATCATTTAAAAAGATGGATAAAAGCAAAAATACAGAGTTTGTCAGCATGAGAAACAGCAAAGGTGAAATGCTATATGATACAGACAGGATAGTAGACGCTTTAGAAGACTCTTTTCAAGAATGATTAGGAGGCGAAGACATAGGGCAACAGAACTGCGACATAGTATATAATGCATTAGAATACCCAATTGAAAAAGTGTGTGTCACTGAGGTTAGAGGTATAATTAAGAATTTAAAAAACGGTAAGGCTGTTGGTGTAGACAGTATTAGCGCTGAAGTGCTTAAATACGGTGGCGAATACGTACCTCACAGGTTATGCGAATTGATAAATTTATCTATCGAGATGGGGGAAGTCCCAGACTTGTGGAGAAAAGCGATTATTGTACCAATATACAAAAGAAAGGGAGATAAAAACAACTGCAGTAATTACAGAGGTATCAGCTTACTGATTACCGTGAGTAAAATATACTCAGAAATACTTATTCGTAGGGTAATGAAAATTGCAGAAGGAGAGATATGGGAAGTCCAAAGTGGATTTATGCCAGGAAGATCATGTACAGATCAGATATTTAGCTTAAGACAGATCACAGAAAAAAGCTTGAGAGTTTATTGCTCCTACAAGCAATAAAAACAATATATACAGGTTAGCGTGGGTCGAAAAAACAAAAAATTGGAATTTCAATTTGGGACCAACGGGAAAAGGTGTATTTTCATATCACAATTTCATGAATTTTTTTTTTAAATCGAATAATGTTAAGGCCTGCCCTACGCAAAAAATGCACCAAAAAAATAGATTTTTCTCATTTTTGTCTGAAAGTATTAATTTTTTTGAAAAATGTTATCTAAAAGGTTTCTAGATCTCGGCAAAATACATATTTTTTATTTCACTTATTTTTGCGTACGATCAGTCGTTTCCCAGAAAAATCGAAATAACGATTTAAAAAAGCTTCATTCACAAGGGGATGTCTTCGATCATTAACGAAAGATCTAAGATCACCATCAGAAATGTGAGCAAGAAATGGTGGACCTGTGAATCTGTTGAAGTTTTGTTTCTTCCAATCTACCATGTCGGAATATTCTGTTGCGTTAAAGTCTACTTTTTGTTTTTGAAAAGTTCAAAATGAAAGTTGACTGATCTTTTCTTTTCGGGGTCTTCCTCTTTTTCTAGACACTTTTTTGTTATCCTGCTGTTGGTTTGGTTCTTTAATTATGAGCTGTTTCTTTTTCTCATCGTCTCTTGCTTTCAGTATAATTTGCAATCCCTTTTCTCTTACGGATAGCGTATCATTACAAATAATAGCCAGTAAAATCGTTTCAGGGTGCGTAAACTCTAAGAATGGAAGTCACCAATAATACCAGGTTTTCTGATGGATTTTCTGTGGAAACATACAGTCGTAGATCACGATTACCAGTTGTTAACCATCGTGCACGATTCAGTGTGCCAGGATTAAGAACTGCGAGATCAGGTGGTTAAAAATACCTTCCGGAACACTCAAGGATGCTCGTATACGAAGTCATTGAAAGAAATAGTTTCTGTGCACACCCTGAAACGATTTTACTGGCTATGATTTGTGATGATACGTTTTTCTCCACTTGACTTTTTTTCATATCATGCGTTTTTCGTCTTAAAATGTACATTTTCGTTTGTTTTTTGGAATTTTGAAAATGCTATAACTCCAGTAATTTTTTTTTTATCACGAAAAGTCATAAGAATATTTTGTTCGTCATTTTGCGTACTACTAATAACCGTACATAGAATTTTCAAATCTTCAAAAAAAGTGGTCTCAAAAATTTTCAAAATGTGCTCACTTTTTGAATTTTTATCCACAATAGCTGGTTAACGAACTCGTTCTCTCTTTTTAGGCCATAAAAAAGTGTGCCAAAGCTCAATCAAATCTGATCATTTTTTCGAAAGTTATCGTGGCTACAGACAGACTACAGACAGACAGACACCTCGGTAAAAATGGTTTTTTCTAGCTCAGGGGGTCTCAAAACGTGGAGATTTGATGAAAACCGACTATGTAAAATTTTACATAAAACCAATACCTTCTCATTAGAATGAGAATGTAAAAAGTGTCTAGAAAAGGAGGGATACCCCGGAAAGAAAAGAGCAGTCAACTTCCGCTTCGAACTTTTAAAAACCAAAATTAAAATTTAACGCAACAGAATATTACGACATGCTAGATTATGAAAAACAAAACTTCAACACATTCACAGCTCCACAATTTCTTGCTCATATTTCTGATGATGATCTTAGATCTTTCTTTAACGATCGAAGGCATCCCCTTGTGAATGAAGCTCTTCGCTTCCCATGCCACACTCAAAGTATGGACACGGTTGCGATCAAGACAGGAAATGCCGAAGATAAAAACGAAAGCAGATCACAAATTTTCCAAAAAGAAACTGAGGTGAGGAGTAGCATATAGCATTAAACCCTGAAATGTGGGTGGTTGGGACGGGCTGCGGTGGGACTCAATATGCAACCACGTCCTCGTCGTGAGTCCTGGGTTGTTCTTTATATCATTGGAACAAGAATGGAGAGTTGCATCTCAGCATATAAACTGCCAGTAAATAAGAATTTACCTGATTGAGGTTGCAGAATTTACTTTAATATTGCATTTTCCACTTTTTTAAATCGTTATTTCGATTTTTTTTAAATGGCTGATCGTACGCAAAAATAAGTGAGATAAAAAAGGTGTATTTCGCCGAGATTCAAAAACTTATTTCTGAACCTTTTTCAATAAAATTAATACTTTCAGAGAAAAATGAGAAAAACCAATTTTTTTGTACATTTTTCGCGTGGGGCAGGCCTTATCAGTATTCGATTTTAAAAAGTTTGTTTTCAGGACCTTTTCATGTTGGTCCCAAATTGAAATTCCAATTTCTTGTTTTTTCGACCCACCCTAACAGGTAGTAAAGCGACTGTAAGCGTAAATGGGAAACTGAGTGACTGGTTCGATATTATGCAAGGCGTGAAACAAGGAAAACAAGGATGCATTATCCCCTCTTGGCTATTTATCATATTGATGGATAAATTTCTAAGAATGGCCCTCTTCGACGAAGAAGGTGTAGATCTCGAAACAGTGAGGGTACGTGGGTTAGATTTCGCAGATGACAAGATTGTTATGGCAGAATCAATCGAGGAGTTGCAAAGAATGTTGAATAAACTTAATAAAAGCATGAAGAACATGGGCCTCAAAACTGACGTAAATAAAACAAAAATCATGGTGTTTGGGGGAAAAAATGAGGAAACAATGTGCAACATTGTCCTAAATGACGACGGAGTAGAACAAGTTGACAAGTTCGTATATCTGGGTAGTCTATTCACTAGCGACGGAAAAATAGATGGGGAGCTAGATAGGCGCATAAATAAGGGTAAGCAGGTTATCGGTAGAGCAGGGTCCATTCTCAGAAATAAAAACATATCAAAAAAAGCTAAAATGGCCATACATAATTCCATATTGATACCGACTGTACTATACGGTAGCGAGACATGGACCTGTCAAGAAAAGGACCGGAGTAAAATTAACGCGATTGGCATGAAACCTCTGCTGGTTCGGACATCTTGAAAAAATGAAAGATGAACGACTGACCAAACAAGTGTATAAAGGTAAAGTAAATGGCAGAATGCACAGAGGTAGACCACCGAAAAAATGGTTAGAATCTGTGAATGAGACATTAATCCGAAGATACATAAGAAGCCATAGAAACACGAGAGCTTGCATGAAAAAATGCATGTACGTGAAGGAAGCTAGAGAAGTATACCAGGACAGAAAAGTGTGGCGACAAATAGTTTATAAAGAGAATGGGAGTAGAGTGAATGACGCCTGAAACAAAGACCTTGGATACTAATGCGCCCAAGTGGGGAACCACACATAACAATTTTGTGAGGCTTTTCACTTGGGGTGATCGCTAGAGAAATTGATCAGCAACCTGGGTCGGAGCAGTGTTGCGGAACGAACGTGTTATTGAAATAAATGACACGAGAACTATAGATCAATCTAAAATATCTATACCTTGCACCTATATACCTATCTACCTCATACCTATATACCCATCTACACACTACTATTTTCCAACCCAGCAAGTCACGCCTACCCCGAAAGGGAAATGGCTTAATGGTATAATAATAATAATAATAATAATATGTAGATATATATATATATATATATATATCTATTGGTAGCTCTAAAAAAGTATCCAGAGGTGAAACCTCATCTCCAACTGTCCCGTCTGCCGCGTAGGATCATCCGCGGCTAGAGACCTGACTCCAAGGAACAGTGTTGCCCGATGTTATCTCGCGTAAATTTCCCGCTCTTGCTTACCTTCTAGGACAGAAGGAGCAGAAGCGGATGACGTAAACGTTCCAGTTGCGTCGGGATTGGTTGCTTTTAAAGAACCATGATCGTAGCTTCCGGAGCCTACAACTTCTCACATAAAATATGTAGATATAAATGGTTTTTCTACTGACTGTTTGTAGAGTCAGTTACGGTTGAGGTTAAGATTAGGGATTAAATCAGTTTAACGTCAAACGCTTTAAATTTTCTATAAAATACATAAATAAATATTAAATAAAAATATATAAATATATAAAAAAACGTCACTTTTAAACGCCGTGTATCTGAAGCAACTGTAGAAACTGTAGAAAGAGATGTACCCGGGTACAAATTATAACTATAGGATTGATCAATCATTGACTTTCAGATGTATAAAACATGTATGGGAAATGAGACGATCACATACTTCAATTATATCGAAATAGTATAGCTGAAGTCTAGCTAAAGTATAGCTGAAGTATAGATGAAGTATATAAAGTGTAGCTAAAGTATATAGGAAGTATATGATATACCGAATCTATACTTAAGTATAGCTGAAGTAAGGGATATACTTCATCTATACTTAAGTATAGCTGAAGTATACGATATAATTAATATATACTTGAGTATGGCTGAAGAATCGCAGTGTGATGAAGAAGCCAGTTAATAAATTCTTTGAGTTTCAACAAAATTCGTTTCATATTTATCTCACGAAATCTGCTTCGGAGTTAAAATTCAACCGTTCAGTTTTTCAACTATATGGAGATTCCTTAGACGCAAGAAGATCTATATAATAAGAAGCTTATATTCTTCTTATTATTTTCTATATGTGGGTAAGAGATCCAGTAATCTTTGATCCCTAACCATAGCGTTATTATTGCATGTAAAAATTTGACTAATTTATTATTTAAATAAAAGACATAATGTTATATTTTTGATAACATAAAGAATTTCTCAAGCTTTGCTGAATTTAGAAGTTGCAAAAAAAAATATTTTTTATGCTGTGAAAATCATGATTGTGAATCTCTAGTTTTATGTATTCCAGGTCTCCAGTGTCATCATCAAGAAAACAACACTTGCCATACTTTTCCTATACTTCAGGCATACTTTATATATACTTCTGACATACTTGAGCTATACTTTACAGATATACATCAGCTGTACATCAGCTATACTTCAGATATACTTCAGATATACTTCTAAGATATACTTTAGCAATACTCTTACTATACTTCGATTATACCTTGTTCTACTTTAGCTATATTTAAGCTATCCATCCACTATACATGATTCAAACAGACGTGAAGTATGGGATCGTAAGTGATATTCACAAATTAAATAAGAAAACCGTATAGTTGCAGTAACTAGCAGTTTAAATGAAATAAGTTGCAAAATAGGTTAGAAAAATTTCCATTCTCAATGGGAAGGTGCAATGAGAGGAAAACACTTAAATGCAGTGCTTTGCGAAAATTCCAACTTAAAAAAGGAAATTCAGTGCCAAATAAAGTTATATGCGTCGAGATTCATGAGGATGACCAAATTCCTAAATCTCGTAATTTGTTTCATCACAGGAAAAAGTATCCGTTCTATTGCCTCGGAGACCCGTGTTATTTACCACCAGGGCTGCTTTCTGCTAACACGATTTTTTCTATTTCAGCTTAGGATATAATATTAATATCTAATTGTATGTTTAACGTATAAAATTTATAATAGGGGGAACTGTAATATATATATATATATATATATATATATATATATATATATATGCTGCTTGATCAAGCTGCAGACGAAGATGAGGAGGCGACATTGAGACCAACCGCAGAAAGCAGGCACCTTCTGAGAGATGATCGCAATTTCAGTACAAGAAGGAACATTAACATGCAAGTTCCTCCTAAGCCCCAAAATCTGGCTGAGATGGATGCCTCCTTTCGTGGAGATATCTCGCAAGAGTCCGACCTGTGAACCATCAATTGCTCAGTTTATGGTGCTGCGAGAGCTTTGGCTGATTCAAAACGAAGGCTGAAACCGACGATGGATCAAAAGACCAAAAGACGCTTGCATCAGCTGAACAAGAAGATTGGATGGGCAAGACAGAATGCGCCCCGCGTTGAATGTGTGATTGACTACATAACACCTGGTATACCGTTTACGGAAAGGGTTCGAAAAATCGCCCGAGAACTAAGGATCTTGATTCACACACTAAACAAGTCAAAGCTGCTGACAATCAAGCAGCATATTGTTGACAAACGACGGCTGTTATCTGACGCAAGGAGGAGAATACAGAAAAGGGAGAGATGGATCAGGGAGAATCAACAGTTTCTCGCTGACCCATCACGCCTCTTCAACGATCTACCTGTTTCTATAAAAAAATCCACCCAAGCCCAAGGAGGTAGAGACTTTTTGGAGAGAGGTGTACAAGATCCCGAAAACACTAGAGTTGAAAGAAGATACTGACAATATCATCCGCTTCAAGGAGTTTTGCGATAACCTCATAAAATCTGAGGAGGAATGTCCATCAATCACTGCCGAAGAGTTGAAAAAAGCACTTAGAGGCACGAAGAAATTTTCCGCTGCTGGACCAGATTGTATCAAGAACTTTTGGTGTAAGAAGTTTACTTTTACACACCAACATTTGGCCCGCATATTCACCTCATATTTAAAGTCGGAGACGCCCATTCCGCAGTGGCTGGTGTTAGGACGCACTATACTCTTGCCGAAAAAGGCAACTTGTCCAACCCAGAGAATTACAGGCCAATAACTTGTTTGAACACGCTGTATAAGATCTTTACAGCTGTCCTCAACAACAGGATTGTTCGACGAATTTAGGCTGTATGGCGAGAGATGTACGAAAAACGCGGCTTGGAAAAAAGTGTAGCAGGCTGTCGAGAGAACCTGCTAATTGACAGGTGTGTCTGTAAAGGCGCTGCAGCCCATCAGCGCGTCCTGTCAATGGCCTGGATTGGCTACCAGAAAGATTTCGACTCAACCTCTCATAGACTTATCATCTGTCTGTTGTAAGCTTGAAGGTATATCCACACATAGTGAGATACATAGAGAGATTGATGCCTCTTTGGAAAACTAGATTTACTATCTCATCTAGAAATTATCGTGTGACAACGAACAAGGTCACCTTCCAGAGGGGCGTCTTTCAAGGTGATACCATGAGCCCTGTGCTTTTTTGCATCACATTCCTGCCTCTATCTCTCGTACTACGAAATTCTCCTTGATACCTCTGTGGCGACATTAATCAGCGCGAGCATAAGGTCACTCATGTACTTTATATGGATGACCTGAAGATCTATGCCTCTGGTAAAAGCAAACTTCAAACTGCTATAAATATTGTCAAGAACTACACAGGAGAGATTGGGATGGACTTTGGCTTGGACAAGTGTGCCAAAATTTATCTGAAGAAAGGAAAAATTACTGGCGTTCCCAAGGACCCTGAGCTTTTGGATATAAGTGTTATCAGACATCTTAATACTGGAGAGACCTATACATACCTGGGCGTGCCTCAAAACCGCATTCAGGACGTAACATCAGTGAAGGAGTCTCTCCGAAGCAGATACAAGCATCTTCTTCGACACATTTGGTCTTCCAATCTGTCGGCGTTGAACAAGGTATCTGCGACTAACATGCTTGCCATCCCGGTTCTACTCTACTCGTTTGGGGTAGTTCAATGGACGAAGAACGAGCTTAAGGCCCTTGATGTCACTACACGTAAGATCATGCATATGCATAGAAGCTCGCATATCAATTCGTCAGTTCCGCGATTATACATTTCACGCCGTCAAGGCGGACGCGGACTTCTCTGAATCTCCAGTGTCTTCATAACCAGATTGTTCTAAGTACAGCTTACATCGTTGCGAATGGCGGAGATCCTCTTCTAAAGATGGTCAGGAACCACGAGATGATTGGCGAAGGAGCGTTCCTTTACAAAGCCGCGGAGCAAGCGGACGAGACCCTTAGCCTGAATTTTAACATCAGTAGTGAGGAAAGTGCATTACTTCATGTAGATGCTTCACTTCTAAAAGCCAAAGTGAAGAAAGCAGAGGTTAAAAATGTTCACCAAGAGCTACTCGACAAGAAAATGCACGGAAACTTTCACAGAAATGTAGAGAAACAGTCCTTGTCGAAGGAGCAAACTTTTGCTTTCCTCAAATCATCAGGGCTTAATTCAGGTACAGAGGGTTTTATTTTCGCATGCCAGGACGGTGTAATTTCCACCTTAACATACCGTTACCGCATTTTATGTCAAGAAGTTCCCAGTGATAGTTGCAGAGCGTGTCATGCACACGCTGAATACCTAGAACACATACTATCAGGGTGTTCAATTCACGCAGGAACGACGTATATCTATAGACATAATGCGACCTTAAGAGTGCTTTATTACCATCTTTGTCGCTCTCACAGTGTTGGCCCCGACCCTGCCCTGCCGAACGCTCCAAGGGAGATAGAGTCAATTGTCCGAAACGAGAAGTGCCAAATTTTCTGGAACTACGATTTTCTGGCAGCAGTCTCCGTTGCGCACTCGAGGCCTGACATTGTTCTCTAAGACTTCGAGAAACGAACTATATTCGTGATCGAATTCTCGGCTCCCTCCGAATACAACATCACTGCAAAGGAGAAAGAAAAAGAGGAGAGGTATCAAGACCTTAAAAGAGAGCTGCAACGACTGTAACCAAAATATTCGTTACAAGTAATTTTCCTTGTGATAGGTGCTCTCGGAGGTGCGAAACTATCACTGGTGCGTAACCTTAAAGCCATACCCGCGTGTCAAAAATATACCAAGGCACTTGCGAGATGGATGCAGAAAGCTGTCATCCTTGGGTCGCTTCGTGTCCTCATGACACGCGAGGGTTTCGCAGGCCTGTTGTTGTGATTTCGTCGTGCCCTGTGACCACCCATCTCATAGTTGTGAGACGTGGCCATAAGTGTGATTTACCGCGGTTCTATTGGGGGCTATTGACATTGTTTAGATGGCAGTTGCCCTTAGTGGGACCCTGCGGTGGTTGTTTAACTTTTTTTGAAATTATATATATATATATAGTACAGTTTCAAAGTTATATATTATATAACTGTATTGATATTATATATTGCAGTTTCGTATATTACAGTATATAAAACAGTGAAAGCGAATTTATTTTTATTTTGCTTTTCCGACCATGGCAGTTTTTCCTATTTTCTATGGGAAAAATTAGAAATACGCATAATGAACACAAGAAGAATGTCTTTACTATTGTGTTTTGTAAACTTCACATTCTTTTCAAGGGATTATGGAAAATTTCTCTTGTTATAAGTACAACTATTTAATAATTTATTATAAGATTCGAATAAACTGAGTAAATTCACAGTTAAATATTCACAATAGTAATTTTTGAAATAGTTACGCTATAGCCTGGCTTGCTATTGTGTAATTGTGAAAATAAATATTATAATATGAAATTGTACAACCAAAAGTTTCTTCGTGTATGTGTAAGGTATGTTTTCGTTTAATAACATTCTGATTTGATAGTACTTTTACTCATAAATAATATATCATAATTCATTTCATCAAGTGGCCCAATCCGCCACAATACATGGCTCATCCCGCATTTTGCATGGGGCAATATGAGCCAAACTTGTTTAAGTTTAAACTACTTGTTTATTTTGGATTCTAATCCGGCATGAGAATGTGAAAATGTATGTGGAATATTTATAACGACTCAATTTCAAGCAATAAATTGCATATTTCATGTAACGACGTGAAAAAGATAACTATGCCCATATCGGCCCCTACGCTAACGTTTCAAATTGCAAGGCAAAATGTTAAGTAAAAAAACCTTATAAAAGTATTTTTTTTTTGTTATAGAAAATAAAGATTTGAGATTTTATATTAGAATTTGATTGGTACTTTGATGCTGAAAAAAGTGGCAAGTGGTTTTATTCAAGGACTTTTTCTTTAAAAATAGAAGTATTTTATTATTTTGTATTTAAAAATGTTTAGGAAGAGCAATATGGTCAAAAAATGGTTTAAGAAAAAGGTAGGATGTTGGGCATTTAAAAAAAAAGAAAAAGATGGCAGACAAGTGCAGAGAGTTAATTATTTGGTTTTGAATTACCAACTACCAATTATTAAGAATTTTTCATGCGAAAAGCCCATTTTCGGCAAAAATGTCGGTTATCTACTTCTGTACTGCAACGCTTTAAATTTTCATCCATAATAATGAAGTCAATTTATATAAGAATTTGTTATTTTGGTCATACGGTCCAGTACAAATAATAATAGTAGATTCAGTTGTCAAGAATCATGCTTTATTCGTCAATTTTAATTTAAACCAACGTACGTTTCGACCTTGTTGCAGGCCTTCTTCAAGGTAATACATAACCTGTAGTGATATTTTTTTAAATTATCCAAGACATTTCAATTTTTGGTTATTTTCCAAGAGAACAACTTTATTTTTGGAGTGAACCAAATTTTGTTGTTTGTTTTTATTGTTGAAACATTTATAAATAGCATAAATTAAAATAGTGTCCTTTAAAACATTTTAAAAATTGAAACCTCAAATTTTCGAGGCTCCAATATAATAATTTTACTACATTTTGTTTAAATATAACAAAACAGGTGTTTTGATTTGGAAGGACAAACATGGACTCTTTCAACAATAAAAACAAACAACAAAATTTGGTTCACTCCAAAAATAAAGTTGTTCTCTTGGAAAATAACCAAAAATTGAAATGTCTTGGATAATTTAAAAAAATATCACTACAGGTTATGTATTACCTTGAAGAAGGCCTGAAACAAGGTCGAAACGTACGTTGGTTTAAATTGAAATTGACGAATAAAGCATGATTCTTGACAACTGAATCTACTATTATTATTTTTACTGGACCGTATGACTAAAATAACAAATTCTTATATGAATTGACTTCATTATTAATAACAACGGTCGAAGAAAAATTTCAAAGTGTGGATAATATTCCATTCACTGAACATAGATAATTTTCATCCATAATTTAACTTGTACTTCATATGTACGATATTTAGTTTTTGTAAAGAATATTCCCCGCCTTCAGGAGTCTATATTTACAAAACTCTATTCTTAATCGAATGAAGTGATACTGAAAACAGTGCAGTCTGTTTACACCTCGCGAAGTAACGTCAACCAATACTTTTGAGGCTTCCTTCGAATCTTCACAAAAAAAAGTTCCTCATAACGCAGAAAAATTATCAAATGCTGCACTTTTATTTGTACAAAAGGATCAAATATTTTTAGTGAAAATAAAGATTTTCAATTTCTTTCATGTTGTTGATTGACTATAGCGCCTGTAATACTAAGACTAACACATTGATTTCCTTCCTTAAGTAGATAACTATATATATTTTCACTCTCTGAAGAACATTTTTGCACGTCGAATAAAGTAGAGGAAAGAGGTTTCAAAAAGATTAAAAGAAGGTCTTATTCAGAAGGCCAAAACTGCAATTTCATTATAGCTAGAGCACTGTATTTTTTGAATTTTTATAAAATCAAGCCTGCTTCAACTTATTTTTTGACAACTTTGAACTGTAGTGCACAATAACAGAGTTATTTCAGGAAAACTAAAATTATAAATTTGTTTAGTTTTTTGGTAAAAAATACGTTTCAACAGCTCTATTTCCTAAACTATTGGAGGTATAATTTCTTTTCCTTTTCCACTTTTGCAGTCAATTGTACGCCCTTCAATTCTCGTCCAGCATGCCTAAGCATTAGGAGGCACCAGAACGGAGCAATTTTGAAAAAAAATTAATTTTTGAAAAAATGTTCATCTATTTTTAAACATTTGAAATGGATTTGGTTGTCACAAGATGTTCAACATATACAGCCTGTTTTTAGGTAAAAAAAAAATTTCATGCTAATTATTCATCTCTTCAGTTTAATTTCCACAAAACTCAATTTAATAACCCTACCAAAAAATCAAAAATAGAGTTTTTTCAAAACAGCTTGAACAGTTTTTTTCATTTTGGTCTCAAAATGATCGCAAGGTATCACAGTAATGAGAACAGAAAGAAACCCATGGGTTCAAGACCTTTTGGCTTAAGTTCCATCGAAGCTTACCGTGTTACAGGTAAATATTTCAATTTGCTCTTAACTACTCCTGCGCATTAAGTCGAGCTGTGCTTTGCATAGAAAAAAATAGTCCACGAAGAAAAAAAAACCGAAAAAATCAACATATTTTCACGGTTTGTATTAACGTAAAAATGTAAAAAAAATAAAGTATTTAACCGAGCCACATAAATCTCTTCAAAATTTAATACTAAATTTTCCCAGAAAAAGGGTCCAAAATTGGTCAAAAATGTCTTTCTACAAGTAATTTTGAACCCCCTTTTTCTATCTTATCCCACTGTGGGATATACCCACTTATTTTTTACATACGTGTCGTGTCCCTAATAGCAGAGGTCAGTTTCTTCCTGCAATCTGCCTCAGTTCTCACCTCAACTAGGGCATCAACATTTTTTGTTTGCCTTGTGACCTTGATTCTTACTTCCAATTTTTCAGCTCTCACCTTCCTCTTTAGGGTTTTTTGAGAAAGGAAAGGCCTATGGTATGTTTTTTTCGTGAATTATAGCTTAAAACCAGCCCAACTGTCCGTCTAGGGCAGCGTTTCCCAAACTACTACCGCGGGTAGATATCCTACCGCCCGGTAGGGGGATGCCACCCCGGGCCCGGTAGCTCGACAGGCTCCCCCCTGCGAGCAAACGGCTGCTTTCGTATACCTGCCGCGAACAACCCTTTCATTTTTATGATACAATGACCAGTTACAATAACTGAAATTATAAAGACATGGCTCAATTAAATTTTAATTAGCTGAATGAAATCCGTGACATAATTCTAAAAATATGAAAAAAAAATTCTTGAAAATCGGCTGATATCTGCACTAACGAAGGAAACATTTACAAATCTTGTGAATACATAAATGGGACCTCTCAGTATAACAAAAGTGCGATAACTCTTGAAGTTATTATCCGATTTTCTTCTATCTTTTTTTAACGTCTTTGTCATAATCTAATAAGTCTAACGCATCCTATTAAAGTTCAATTTATTATTATTTTACCAAATTTTCATTTTCCTCAACCGGCTCTAATTCTCTAACAATGGGAAGGTCGCGCTAAGCAAGCATCCGGGTCAGAGTGACAGGAGTCCAGTGTCTCTCTTGGGTTCGAGTATTGTGAAAAAATTTGAGGGTGTCGACCCTACCGCTCCCCAGAAAGTGCGAAAAAAGTTTGGGAAACGCTGGTCTAGGGGATGTGTTTGGAAGCTAGGGGTTTATGCGTAAGCGAGCCGATGGGGAACTTTTTTGTTATTCTTTTCTAATTCCTTCACAGATAAGATTTGTATTTGTATTTATTTATCAAAAGTTCCTAGGGCTAGATAGCCCTATAAGAAACAGGGGATACATATTACAATTAAAATGTGACGGTGATCAATATTACGATCGAAATTAAAAATATGTATTTAACAAAAGTACAGAAATGAACTCGAATACACATAATTGGATGTGGTCTATTACCAGTAATACTGTAAATGTACCTACGCAAATATAGATTCTTAAAAGTAAATACATTCATGTGCACGCTTATATATATTTTCAACACAAGGATTTAAGTGTTACCAATGTGTAATTTCGAGAGTAGGATTTGAAGTTTCAAATAAGTAACCAAAAAGGCGGTTTCTAAAGTGATATTGTGAAGGTGCATTTCTAATTGTTATAGGTAGTTTGTTCCAAAGACGAGCACCACGAATCATGGAAAATCTTTGCATTTTAAATGTGCGGTGTGGCTTAATTTTGAGTACTGTTTTTCTTTCACGGATTTGGAATGTGTCGGTTGATATTTGTCAATAAAATAGGAGAGGTTCAAAAGATAGTGTGGAACTTCATTACTGAATAGGCTATAAAGCAAGTTACCCATACAAAATTGTCTTCTTTTGGCAACGTTAAGAAGACCTGCTCTTTCTCTATACTGGGTAATATGTTCACTTTTTGGGATGTTATAGATGAACCGAGTGCAAGCATTAAGCGTACGTTCAAGCTTGGCATTCAGTTGATCAGTAATATCGTCATATACCACACAACCGTAGTCAAAGAAAGAGAGGATGAGGCTTTTAATTAGGAGGAAACGCGTTGGAGTAGGAAGTGATTTTTTATTCCTGTTAAGCTGTTGGAGGTCTCTAAAGGGTTTCATCGAAACATCCGCAACTTGTTCATTCCAAGTAAGAGAGCGATTAAGAATATAGCCTAAATCTTTCACAGAATCCACAGAGGGGATGATACGCCCATCGATCAAGAGAGAAGGTAAGGTTGCAATCGTTGCAAGTGAACGAGAGGAGGAAGGTCCTATGATTATAGCCTTAGTTTTAGGATGGTTAAGAGTAAGACTGTTTGTCAAGGCCCACTGCACGACCAAATCAATATCCTCCTGTACCTTTTGAAGTATGCTCTCAAGAGTGGCAATAGGCCCGGAGAGGTATAGCTTGAAGTCGTCAGCATATTTGTGATACTTGCACTGTCGAAGTTCACTACCAAGTTCAGATGTATAAATATTAAACAGAGTGGGTGCAAGCGTGGAACCTTGAGAGACACCACTTTTAACCTCCACATTATCAGAACGCTCGCCATTGCTGATTTGTACTCTTTCAGAACGATTACTGTGAAGAGATTCAAATCATTTAACAGCCATATTTGAGAGGTGAAGTGACTTGAGCCTAGTCAATAGTAAATTATGGTTAACTGTATCAAACGCGTTAGAAAAGTCAAAAAGGACAACAGCCGTTATTTCCCTTCTATCAATTGCCAATTTCAGGTCAGAAGTTACTTTGAATGTAGCTGTAAGTGTACTATGCCTGGCACGAAACCCAGATTGCATTGGGTACATTAAATTGTTAGTTTCGATATGTGCAGTAAATTGCTGATGGACAATGCGTTCGAAAGGTTTAGATAAGGCTCAGAGGATGGATATCGGGAGGAAATCTTTGGGAGAGGTAGGGTTAGATATTTTAGGAACAGGGCGAATAATGGCCTTTTTCCAGGTATCGGGAAATATTCCCACCTCTAGAGATACATTGTAGATATGCAAGCGAACAGGACAAGTTACTGGTACAGAGAGCGAATCGTTTTAATTGAAATACCATCAGAACCTTGAGGATTTGATTTTACCTCTAGGACTTTTTTAATTAGGGTTTCATGCGATATATCAGAAAAGAATAATTTAGTATCATCAAAGGTAGAGGGAACTGCCGTTAAAAGATCAGCAGGGCACAAATTATTATCAGGAGCCACGTGTTTTGGAGGAATAAGTCCAAGTCGTGTTAAGAGAAACCAGATGTTTTCATTTTTATTCCTGTTTTTGATAGAATTGTAATTATATGGATTGTAAGAATCCCTGATTTTGGTTTGAACTAAGTTTCTCAATTTACGAAGTTCAGCTGGAATAATACTATTTTTTGTTCTTTTAGCCAATCTACGTTTTTTCTCTCTTTCTTTCATCAAGTCTTTGATATAAGATGTAATCCAAGGAGTGGACTTCTTTTTTGCTTTGAGGGTATGAAGAGGCTCAAATTTGTCAAAAGCTGAAGATAAATATTTTGTTAGACAAATAACCTTTCCATTTATATCATTTTCAATGAAAATGCTTTTCCAGTCATAAGTAGAGAGGTGCTCAAGAAATTCGGCTTCATTTATATTTGTGAGATTGCGTATAGACAGAGGAGATATACTAGAGGAGGGATCGAAGGAGAACTGGTATTGAATGCTGATAAGTTCGTGGTTTGAGAGGAATCAGATTGAGTGTTGAGTAGAAGAAATTACCTTGTCCAGATCATCAACAATCACTATGTCAATCCATGTACTAGAATGATCGGTGTGGTGCGTGGTATTATGGGGAACTATAGATCATCCGGCGGAGAACACTACTGATTTTAAATAGTTAAATTGTTGGTAGCATTAAGATTTGTGTTCAGGTCACCAGTAAGTACAATGTTATTATAATTTGCTATAAGGTCAAAATGTCAGTCTCAAGTCCCCTACAGTAGGAAGCATTAGGAGGTTTGTAAATCACACCCACCAACATACTGTCATGAGATGAAGATACTTTGATAAAAAGGTACTCAGCAATAAGGTAATTTGGCAGGAGGACTCATTCCCACCAGTACACCCTTTAAGCTGTCATGAATATAGAGACAGAACCCACCCCCTCTTCTCTCATCTCTATCTCTGCGGAAAAGTGTGTAATTATCAAGTGCTATGGGGCTAGATGGAATGTTAGGCGTAAGCAAGGTCTACGATACGGCTATGATATGATAGGAACAAGATATAAAATTATGTTTAAATTCGTGGTAATGGGCAGGCAAAGACTGAGCGTTAACGTGACAAATATTTAAGGTTTCCATTTTGACAGTGATAAGTAAAGTTTAAGTATAGTTAAATAGAGAAGTGTCTGAAATACGTTAACCAACAAAATGCAGTTCACATGTTTACAATTGAAAGCAGAGAATAAGGCACATAAAAAGGTAAGAATTAGAAAAGCAATAAGCATTATAAATATAACATGACAAATATTTAAGATATCCATTGAATATGTAAAATGCTGAGTTTTAAGTTGCAAGTTACCTGAAAGAACGGCAGCACATAGGGAAAGATAGTCGAAATATAAATATCATGATCAATAACCAACAGAGCCAAATTTAAGTAATTACAAATAGGGTTAAGTAGAGTTCAATAGTTCTTGAAGTGATAGTGTAGATATAACTACAAAAGAATCTCAAGTGGTACTGAATCATGAAAATTTAAGTATGCCGTAGAAGTATTAATCTCCGGAATAGGGCGAGAAACAGTCTTAGTATTATTTATAGAATCTGGTGCTGTCGATACAATAATAGATCTTTCAAATGAAAAATAAAACACAATATTGTCAGGATTACTTTGACTCAAAAGATGTTTTTGTAGAACATAATAAATTCCATTAGCACAGTTAGAATAACTGAGAAACCTTTGAGTTATAAGGTAAAATTTTGTGATTGAAAAAATTATTATGCATGCTTGATGAGTTGGAAATCGGCCTAAATGACAAGTTATATTATATTTACCGAAATATATACGTAGGATGACACTAGGAAGCAATAGTTGCTTTCTAAGTCCCTCGACGGTCTGCAGATTAGCCAGGTAAATTCGTGGAGATCCATCCTCCCTGCGACAAAAAATTTTTGCGCCCGCAATCCAAAGATACTTGATTATTTTGCCTCTTATGAGACCCAGGGCAATGGCGTAGATTTTCCTGTTCGACGATGACAGGGCCTCGCGTAGATAAACAGCATGTTTATCTTTGCTCGAACACCCGACGTTTTCAGTTGAGAAGTCTCTCTGAACCTCACGTCTCTCAACGAATTTATCTCGCAATTGTTGATTTCCGAGTTTCGCGACAATGATAGGGGGGCTGGAGGATTTTGTGAGTGCAGGTGCCTTTATGATTCTATATATTTTGACCACATCTTCCCACGTAAAGGGAACGTTAAGAGCCCTAGCTATCGAGTCCATGGCGGAAAAAAGGTCTTCAGTTAGTTTTATAGGGAAATTATGAATTTCCAAAGTCGTTTGAAGGGCCGCCTGCTGGCTTAAGTTCAGCGCATGCTCAAGAGTAGCCACTTTTAATTTCAAATCATTGGCATCCTTTTTAATTTTGGTAATTTCGTCCTTTCCCATTTCTGAGCCAGCTTCGAGTACAGAAATTCGGTTCGAGTTTTCAGAAATGCCCGCTTTGATCGTTTGAATGGAGGCTAGGAGATTGTCATGAAATGTTTGCTGCTTATTTTCAAATTCTGTGATCCTGCAGAGAATCTCCTGAGACTGCGTACGCGAGGGGAAGACGTACCGACGGTGTTGCGAATATTAATTGCGGGTTTTCCAGGAGAACTACCATCGACTGTCGCAGATATGTCGCTGACGCTTTGCCCTTTGCATTTTATGCAGATGAAATCTGATTGACCCTTTTTAAGTTTATCAAAGTTTTTTTTAAATGTTAAAATTCGCACAGGCCAGATGAGTTAAAATGCCGCACTTCAAACACACAAGCACCTCAGGTCCTCCTCTGGAAATCACCTCCTTGTACTCTGGACACGCACCCATTGCTCTAAATAATTCATGACAGTTATTTATTAATCCCAAAACAGCAAGAAACCAGCAGTTGCGAGAAAAACTACAACTCGCAAATTTTTATTTTAAAAAGTGTAAGAAAAACTCGCGAAACTTCAAAACTCCGGAGAGCAGCAAATAGACACGTCCGCTCCGATCACCGTAACGTATACATATCGATTGTAAGGAAGAAAAAAATGTCCTCTTTTTTCCTGGATAAAAGTGAAGGATCATCTGTTTATTCTTCAATTGAGTATTTAATTTTTTATCACTGTCTTAATTCGACTGGGGCAGGATAAAAAAAAGTGTCAACCCGACATGTTAACATGCGGACAATATTTTCTCATAACTGGAACGTTTCTCTTAATCAAACTTTTTAAATACCGATTATGCAATATGTCAGTTCGGAAGCAGAAGTTTTTTTTGTTTATAACGATTTCGACTTTAGACAATGTTTTTTCACTCTCCTGCATAATTGCCATTTTGTCAGTTACCTTCGTTTGCCTTTCCACCCTTCATTTATGAAGGGAAAAATTTCCAAACTCATTTTTAGCATATCTGGGCAAAAATAAAACTTTTTTGCCTCTTGAACTTTTTTTCGTAGGATGGACCGTTCACATGTTACAACGCTACAAACTGAATTTAAAATTATTCGAATTTTAATTTTCCTTTCCATAATATGTACTCCTGCACTGTCTTTCCTTTCTCTTTCTATTATCTCTCTTCTCATTTAGTACGGGGAAATTAAAGTTTCTTCCAGAAAAAAACAGGAAACTTTTTTTCTCTCTTCATAATGATGTCTGTGAAGGCATTTGAAAATAATACCAAAAAATTTCTCCATCGGCTCGCCTACGCATTAACCCCTAGCCTCAAGAAACATCCCCTAAACGAGTAGTCGAAGCGCTGATTTTTGGCTATTATTTACTAAAGGATACATCGGAAAACAGAAATAGAGATCAGAATATTTGAAATAAAATTTGCAACAAAAATGGTTCTATACTCTTTTGCTGTAATCCAGAAGTGGGGGGAGGGGTTCCGCGTATTCCGCAAAATGTACTCGCGCGCGTAGTTTTCGTCTACTAACTTATAAACGGGTATTTTTTCGACAAAAATGCATTAATAGTACATTGCGTGACTAGTGTGAACTGAAGGCTTTTTTTAAACAAGTTACAAAAACATGGCGCGAGTCTAAAAAAAAGCCGTCAGTTCACAGGAGTAACGCATGATACTTTTCAGAACAAAATCATGAATGGCGTGTTTTCATACCTCCATAGACAAACGCACAATCGCGTTTTGCGTCGGTGAAGGCGCGCACGAGAGTTTTCATGATAAAATCATTAATGATGTGAAAGCGGGTGAAACTATATTTGTGTAAAATTACTCGCATAGCACGCTACACTTTTCGTTAAAAATATCGACTCACCAATCCGCTATGAATTTCTCTTTCTATCTTTGTCAACCCCGGTCTCTCTCAAGCGTTACGAAAATACGGAGACACACACAAATTGAGCTCTTTTTTTAACTCTGACGTCACAACGTGCTTACTGATACCTCATTTGTCACTTATCCAACGCAACGCCAGGCACGGCTCCAAACGCGTACTTTTGCGTTTCTCTATGGAGGCATGAAAACACGCCATTTTCATGATTGCGTTCTGAAAAGTACATTTGTCCAGCATCCGCGATGGAAATACGACTTCGGAGGCTCGTATCGAGAAGACGAACACGTCGATTCCACAATTGATGACGTCACAGTAGTCAAAGTGAGTTTACTTTTCCCACTAGTGGGAAAAGGACTTACTTCCACCACTGTGTCGTGATCAGTTGAAGAAATGACTTCTCCCACTGTATGCACAAAATACTATTGTCGAGCAGAAAATTTCCTTTCAGAAACAATAAATGTATTTTACAATACATCAATTTTGAAAGTATTAATTGATTGTTATTAAGTGCAGCACTGGGGTCTCATTTCCACCTCACCCATGAGTTAGAATTTTTTGTGCATTATTTTTTATTGTGGTCTCTTCTGTAGGCCTACTCCACTTTCTTTCTGTTGAAAATATTACTCAGAATAAACATTACCTTCTTGTCTTGCTTAAATTTTAGATAATGTTAGTATCAGTTAGAGTTAGATAGTGCATTATGGGAATATTTAAAAAGTTTTAACTTTGAAGATGAATATTTCGCACCTAATAATGTATCTAATCTTATATGATATCCCCTTCTTCATCAATGATCTCTTCTTCTGTATTAAGACAATCTTAACACCGTAAACCAGGTTTTGGGCATCCACATCGCTTTCCGTACGCGATTTTGCATGAGCAAACAATTACATTCATAAGACTTGCTAGAGATGGTGCTTCGGTTTTATAAACGGGTATTTTTTCCGTCCCTTTCGCATTTAACTTTTTTAAGTTTCAATCCGCGTTGTCAAAAATATAATGAAAAATAAATATATCTCTAAATCGAGTTTCCAAGATTTCACAGAAAGAAACAAAGTGTGAATCTAAGGCTAATTTCAGGGTATCATTTCCCTGCAACAAAAAATAACCTTGATAGTGTGGATGGTAGCATTACAAAAGGTATTGCTTCCCTAGGACTTGGTGTACGAGACGACACCTGCTGTCAATTGTTTTTAAAGTTTTGCGGCAAAAAAAATAGACGGTAGTTTCCTACCTGAGGTCTGAGCGAGATGGAACCCCATCTTGAAATTAGCTGCAACAAAATTTAGTCCAGATTTTTTCTGTGTGAACAGAAGATGCTTCGAATATCACGACATTCTTCCAGGTTGGACAGAAACCCAAAGCTTGAACTGCATTTACAATAGTTTTTGGCACAACTTTTCGGAATAAAAATACCGCCAGAGAAAGTAATACGCAAGAAAGAAATGAGCGAGGTCTTGTTGCTGCAGTTATATAGCATTTCCGATGGCTATACTATACTTCTTTTGCAATGTTTCAGTTATCAACCGTTGGTACACCAGTCGATCAGACAATGAAGAAGAAAAACCTATGAGCATCGTAACAGCATGGGTAAGAGAAGATATTCGAAGCACTCCATATAATATTAGAGAATACCCAGATGTCAAGGGCTTTATGTATGAAGCAAATACTTATTCAGTTGTACCAACATTGCTTACACTTTTATATGCAGTTATCGTAGAGGGTGAAAAAAAAGATACTGAAACATTGCAAAACAAGTATATAACCATCAATCATGCTATATAACTGCAGCAACAAGACTTCACTCATTTCTCTCTTGCGTATAACCTTCTGTGGCGGTATTTTTATTTAGAGAAGTTGCGTTAAAAACTATTGTAAATGCAGTTGAAGCTTTGGTTTTCGGTTCAACCTACAAGAATGTCGTGATATTCAAAGCATCTGCTGTTAAATGTTGGTAACCCGATTTAGACATAAATTCCCTTCTTCAGTACATTTTTGACAACGCAGATCGGAACATTAAAAAGTTAATTGTAAAAGAGAAGAAAAAAAGTAGTAACAGCTTGTCATCCGTTTACACATCCGAAGCACCAGCTTCAGCAGTCCTTATGAATTTGATTGTTTGCTCATGCAAAACAAGGTACGGAAAGCGATGTGGATGTGCAAAACCTGGTTTACGATGTCAACCCAGTGGGCACGAAATTTAAGAACGTAATTGGAACGTCCTAAAAACGTTTCTTGGACGTACAAGTCAAGAAAAGTTATTTGAGAATTTCAAAAACTGTCCTAAGTCAGACTAAATAATGTTCTGAAAACGTTTTATGTTCCCAATACATCCATAAAACGTCTCTGGAACATTGCATGTTTAAGGAACGTTATTTCGACTCACTTAGGACGTTTTTGAGCCGATCTAATGATATTCTTTATCGTTTGTACTCACTGTGAAGGTTGTCTTAATGCAGAGGAGGATATAATTGAAGATTAGGTACATGATTAGGTGTGAAATATTCATCCTCAAAGTCGAAACTTGTTGAATATACGCATGATCTACTATCTAACTCTAAGTGACACTAATATTATCTCAAATTTAAGCAAGAAAAGAAGGTAATGTTAACTTCGAGCAATATTTCTAACAGGAAACAAGTGCTGCAGTTAAAAAAAATTAATTAATACTTTCAAAACTGATGAACTGCACTATACATTTATTGTTTCGAAAAGGGAAATTTCTGATCTACAATTGTTCTTCTCTGCATTTTTCTCGAAAAACTACCTGTTTATACGTTATGAGTCAAAAACTAAGCACGCATGAATATTTAAAACCGTTTTGGAGCTTCTCGCTGTCGAGGTACTTCGGGTTCTTCTGAATTCAGATTTTTTGCACCGTTTACTGCAATAGCCCATGCCTTGTTGAACTTAGCTTCCCGATTTTGAGTGAGACTGGTTAGGATTGCTTCAACTTTCATTTGAGATCAATTCATACTGAGGTCAGATTTGTGCAAATCCGTATTCAGTACTTCGATTCTGTGAAAGATTTCAATCATTACGGTAACCAAAAAGTAGAACTCAAAACTCTGAAGTGGTTTGAGGATCCCTGCTGTCTTAGCCGATGCTGTGAAGTCTACTGTAGATTTTTGTACGTCGAAAATAAGGAGACGCGTATTTTTTTAAATGACCATCGCGACATTCATACATTCTTTATGAAAATTTAAAAATTGCAAGGATAAAATGAGTCTTTTGCCATTTTTAGTTTAAAAACGCTGCCATTTTAGCAATTTATGAGTTATCAAGTTTTTTCTAATTTCAGATTATCCAGTTTTTGTACTCTTTTAAAATCCACAACAAAAATTCAAAAATAATTAAAAATGGTAAAGTAATTTTTGATTTTTGAAAAAATAAAAAAATATATAAAAAAATCCACCTTTTTTCAGAAATTTTCAGGAATGATAGGTTCTAAAACGTAGCCGTTGTACCATAAATTTCATATTCTATAATTTTTTGTTGAGAGAGAAAAAAAATCTTTTCTTTTCAAATCACTTGCCTTTGTGGAAATTTTTGAGATTTCAAGGTTTTACTTGCCTCAGTTTGTCAGTTTTTTTTTACTATTTTGAAACCGATGAAAAAAATGAAAAAAAGAATACCAAATGGTAAAGCTGTTTGGATTTTTTGAAAAATAAAAACATCACATTTTCTTAAAGTATGTAGCTACATTTTTTTCGTTGAAATTTTCAGGAGTATATATACCATTAAACCATTTCCCTTTCGGCGAGCCTCTAGGGGTAAGCGTGACACTACCCGATTCGGGTAGTGTTTCTAGGTGGATAGTTTCTTGTAGTAATAACTACAAGTGTGGGCTCACCACACCCACGACCGCCAACAGCAACGCAGTAGTATCAGACGGTCACCCATCCAAGTACTAACCGCGCCCAACACTGCTTAACTTCAGTGATCTAACGGGAACTGGTGTTTCCAGCGTAGTATGGCCGTTGCCATAATGTAATGGGTAATGGGTAATAAATATTTGAGGCGAACTGAGATTTAGTTTTTGCGCGGAAAAACGGAGGAAAAGTAACCAGCTTTGCCGTTTTTTGAGCATTATATCGTTATGTCCAATAAAATAACATTTTACTGATTTGAAAAAAAAAATAACAGTAAAATACAATAAATGCGAGAACAGTAAGAAAAAATAGATTTTTTTCTACCGAAATGCAAAATGACCCTTGAATTCAATTTTATGATAAGTTGACTGTATATTATCCATGCTCCTAAACATTTTAACGAAAAAAAGGTAACTGTTTTGAGAAAATTCGGTGTTTCAATTTTTTTACATCGAAACAGCTTTACCATTTTGTATTCTTTCTTTATTTGTCTCATCGGCTTAGTAAGAGTGAAAAATCTTGACAAACTGCAACGAGAAAAACCTTAAAATCTCAAAAATTGCAAAAAGGCCATGTTTTGAAATAAAAATTTTAAAAATTTTTCTTCCGAAAAATACAAAATATAGCCAATTTATTCTTGAATTAACCCAATATACGAACCAATATATTATTATGAAACTTATTAAAATTACGGTTAGAAATCGCCAATTTGAAATAAAAACGAATACTCACATTTTGAGAAAGTTATTGGCACTCCAAAACTGAGATTATTTTGTCTTCTTATAAGTTGCGTAAGTTAAAAAAGATCACAGAGATGAGGGTTTGACGTTTCTCAACCTGGCATGGAATATGTAAATCAATCGATAACTATTTGGTTTAATTTTCAAAGAAATTATTATTGTAAAAAATAATATATTCTAAAACACTAAACTTACGGTTTTCTTCATCACAGTTTCCTTCTTCTTTTGAGTGTTTACGTTTTCATTCCTACTTTCTAAATCAAAATTCTTATCCTCACTAATATCACAGGACCTAAAGCTATTAGCGGAATTGCTTCTTCCTTTTTCTATCTATAAAAGATAATTGGAGGGATTTCCTGTAAACTTGAAATGTTTAAATGTACAATCGAAAAGATTCTCGTCAGAAATCGTTAGAATTCCTGATTTTTCTGACTATTACCTTTTCTTTAGTAGGATTTTGAGTAGAATAAAAAAGAATAGTTGAAGAAAAAAAGACAAATCGGGTTATTTTGAGAAATTCAGTTTTTAAAATTGTCGAAAAAAATGTTTTTACTAGTATTACGCAATATCCGGTAAAAATAACGGGTCAAATATAGAGGTAGGGGCCGATATTACAAAATTCCGTAACGGTCGACAGTTCAAAAAAAGTTAAGACATTATCAAAAGTGATATTTGAAAATATAAAAACAATCAAAAATGAAAATTTAAACATCTTTTTTTAGCAAAATATCTGAGATGTTTTTTTTTCTTTTTATAAGTTGTGCAAGTTTTGAAAAAACTTGAAGAGATGAGGTTTTGACGTTTCTCAATCCGGTGTGGAATATACGTAAATGAATCGATAACTATTTTTTTTTTAATTTTCAAATACATTTTTTTGGTAAAAACCAATATATTATAAAACTTTAAACTTACGGTTTTCTGCATCAATGTCTATTTCCTTCTTCTGTTGAGTGTTTAGGTTTTCACTCCTATTTTCGGAATGACAATTATTATTCTCACTAGTATTACAAGAGCTAAATCTATCATCTCTCTTACGCAGAAAAAAATGGTCTAAAAGCTGCGTTTTTTTTAAACGCTGAGCGACAATGTTGAGTGACAACTCGAAAGCAATAAATTCAGAACGATAAACACTACAATTTTACAAGTCCATGATGACGACCCATGCAAACTTCTTCCTCAAGGTCGGGTACTTAGTGAAGGGCGTGAAGGGTGCAGAAAACAAGGTATCAACGATACCGTTGCCGAAAACCGAAATCAAAAACGAACAGCGCAGACCCGAGTAAAAATGCTTCGACTTGAGTTCGACTTGGCGATGTCTTGAGTTCATCTCCAAGACATCGATGTCTGGCTGCGTCTCAAAACTGAGACGAGACATAAGACAATGTCTTGCTTTTATGGTTTCAGCATGGTGATTTCAAGTTGGCGTAACTTGTCTCAAGACGAACCTTTTCGACTCAGAAATTAGACCTCGAATGAGACTGTTAACAGATGCGAAGGATTACAATTAATGAATGAAAAATTTGTAAATATTAAATTAGTTATTTTTAAATTAAAAAT
>CAKNYM010042399.1:4085-17462 GCA_932195095.1 Andricus curvator
GTCAATATGCACGTAAGGAAGCTAGATATTTTATGTGTGCCCGAGACAAAGAAAAAGGGATGCGAAAGTAGAAAAATAGAAAATGGGGTGTTGAAAGGCGGTTTTGAAATATGGTCAGGAGTAGATAGTGAATCCATGGTAGTCAAGGGGTCGGTTTGATTATGAATGAAAAAGCAAGACAGCATCTCAAAGATAAAGGATATGTATCGCCCAGATTGCTGCGGGTTAGAATGAAGGTAGGAATCAGAAGATTATTTATCATAGCGTGCTACGCCCCAGTTAATAGTGGTGCTAGGTAATTTTGGGGATTCAAGAACAAATGGTAACGGAGAAAGATTAGCCAGCTAATGCTTAGAAAAGGGCCTATTGATTACAAATACTTGGTTTAGACATAAAATGATCCACATGTACACCTGGCGTAAAGGAAATAGTCACAGTATAATTGACTTCGTTATTGCGGATGAAAGACAAAGAGATCTAGTCAAAGATACAAGAGTCATGAGGGGTTCCGAATGCAATACTGTTCATTACCTTCTAGTCTCCAAAATAAACTTAGGGCGGGGGTGGAGAAGAAAGAGAACAATAAAAACGAAATAAACGCGAATCAAGATTGAAAATTTACAGAATCCGGAAGTGCGAATAGATTTTCAGAATAAGTTAAACGAACGCATATATAGGGTAACTTGGGAAGTACTTATAAGCAATAAATATAGAGAGGGCCCATGGACTATGCTACGGGATATCATTGTTCAAACTGCGACTGAAGTGTGTGGTACGGCGGTTGTAGGAAGAAAGTCTGGTGATGCATGGTGGAATGATGAAATTGAGGCAGCCCGACAAGAAAAGAAAGAAGCGTACGAGAGAAGCTTGAACATCACAGGTCTTAGCGACGAGGCGAGAAATAGGCTCAAAAATGATTACAGACACAAAAATAGGAAAGTTAAACGACTAGTCAAGTAAAGTAAAGATAAAATCAAAACAGAAGAAGAGAAGAAGAGAAAAAAATACAAAACGACTCTGAAGGAAGCAAGAAACTAATATTTAAAAAGATGTAGGGAAGTAAAAGTACAGAATTTGTCAGCATGGGAAACAGCATGCTATATGATACAGACGGGATAGTAGACGCTTTGAAAGACTCTTTTAAAGAATTATTAGGAGGTGAAGCTATAGAACAACAGAACTGCGGCATAGAACATAATGCATCAGAAAACCCAATTGAGAAAGTCTGTGTCACTGAAGCTAGAGATATAATTAAGAACTTAAAAAACGGTAAGGCTGCTGGTGTAGACAGTATTAGTGCTGAAATGCTTAAATACGTTGGCGAGTACATACCTCACAGGCTGTGCGAATTGATAAATTTATTTCTGGAGATGGGGGAAGTCCTAGACGAGTGGAGAAAAGCGATTATTGTACCAATATACGAAAGAAAGGGAGATAAAAGCAACTGCAATAATTATAGAGGTATCTGCTTATTAAGTACCGTAAGTAAAATATACTCAAAAATACTTATCCGCAGGGTAATGAAAATAACAGAAGAAAAGATATGGGAAGTTCAAAGTGGATTTATGCCAGGAAGATCATGTACGGATCAAATATTTAGCTTAAGACAGATCACAGAAATAAGTTTAAAAGTAGAAAATAAAGTTTCTTGTGCGTTTTTTGATCTAGGAAAAGCATTTATCAAATTTATGGACAAGTATCTAAGAATAGCCCTCTCCGACGCAGAAGGTGTAGATCTCGAGACAGTGAGGGTACGTGGGTTAGCTTTCGCCGATGACAAGGCTGTTATAGCAGAATCAATCGAAGACTTGCAAAGAATGTTGAGCAAACTAAATACAAGCATGAAGAACATGGGCCTCAAAATTAACGTAAACAAAACAAAAGTCATAGTGTTTGAAGGAAAAGGTGAGAAAACAATGTGCAACATTGTTCTAAATGATGAGAGATTAGAAAAAGTTGATAAGTACATATATCTAGGTAGCCTATGCACTAGTGACGGGAAGATAGATGGGGAGTTAGATAGGCGCATAAACGAGGGTCAGAAGGTTATCGGTAGAGCACGGTCCATTCTCAGAAGTAAACATATATCAAAAAAAGCTAAAATGGCAATACATAATTCTATATTTGTTCCGACTGTGCTATACGGTAGCGAGACATGGACCCGTGAAGAAAAGAGTAAAAGTAACGTGATTGGCATGAAACCTCTGCGCACAATTTGCGGGAAAACTCTGATGGACAAAGTGAGAAACGAAATAATCCTCAAAGAATGTGGTGCAAAGGAGACAATAGTTGACACTTGGGGAAGAAATCAGTGATGGTTGGGACATGTTGAAAGAATGAAAGATGAACGACTAACGAAACAAGTGTATAAAGGTAAAGTAAATGGCAGTATGCCCAGAGACAGACCGCGGAAAGAATGGTTAGAATGTGTGAATGATACCTTAATCCGAAAAGATATAAGAAGCCATAGAAACAGGAAAGCTTGCATGACAAAATGCATGGACGTGAAGGAAGCTAAAGAAGTATGCCAGGACAGAAAAGTGTGGCGACAAATAGTTTATAAAAAGAATGTGAGAAGAGTACCTGAAACTAAAGACCTTGGATACTAATGGGCCCGAGTGGGGAGCCTCACATAACAACCTTGTGAGGCTCTTCACTTGGGGTGATCGCTAGAGAGATTGATCAGCAACCTGAGTCGGAGCAGTGTTGCGAAACGAACGTGTTATTTAAATAAATTACACGAAAATTCTAGATCAATCAAAAAAATCTATACCTCCTTCCCCACATTATTATTTTCCAATCGAGCGAGTCACGCCTACTCCGAAAGGGAAATTGCTTAATGGTATAATAATAATTAATGCTCATGGTGCTTGAAAATTGGAACAATTTATTCTATTTTTACATTCTCATCCAGAGAAGGTATTAGATTTGTGAAAAATTTGACCCCCCCCCCCCCCCCCCCCGGTTTTTGTCAAATGTCCGTTTTTCAATCATCATTAAAAAATGTATCATATATATTTTCCGAAAACGACTTAGATACTTTTTTTCTCCCCTTTTCAGATAGTTGGAAAAAATCTTTCTGATTGTATGATTTATTAGAAAGATACGGAAATATACGCTGAAGTAAAGGAATTTCCTTCTTCATTTTAAATCAAATACAAATTCAGTCATTTTTATCTGAAGAACATAACATGATGGTCGTTGCGAAGAGCGACGACCAAATTGCGCGCCGTAAGCGCGCTCAAACTTTTGGGTTTCTATTATACGATGAACAGAAACGAGATTGAAGCGCGAGGTTTACATGATGTTTAAACCAAATATCGAGCGCGAAGCGCGAGTGTCCTGATGAGAATGTGTTCCTTAAGGTCGATAGAACCTTAAGTAAATTAGTTCTACTTTTTATGTTAAACTGACATAATTAAACCAAAAGCAGGTCATAACGATGAAGCTTACTAAGAGAGTATTAGCCCGCGAAGCACGCAATAGCGAGCACACGAAGTGTGAAAACCTAGAGGAACCGAGCTTAAAGCGTCAGGCAAATGTGTCCGAGCGCGTAGCGCGAGGTGAATACATTATCGAGCGCGAAGCGCGAGATGAATACTCAATCCAGCGCGAAGCAGATTTTTTGCTGTAAAATAATGATTTAAAACTCAGTGGGAAACTTTTTATTGTAAGAATTAATCTTACTCAATTGTAGTTTGTTTTACTTTAAAATTTAGTTATAAAATGTTTAGGGCTAGTTTTATCGTCCGATCAGTATTGGAATCAACTTATATCGTTGGTTGCAATTTACTGGACAGGAAAAAGTAAACGCAAATTGAACGAATCTCTTAATGAAAATAAATATCATTGAGATAAGTTTGAAATGCAACACTACCATTACTAAAAATTAGTGTAATTTTTAGTAAAATTAAGATCACTAACTAAAATCAGCCAACTCCAGTTATAATTAAATTGAGAATATTGATAAACTCAAAATCGATCCCCGGTGAGATAGAAACGATAATGTTACACTGTATAAAAATACAAAAAAAAAATAAATCGAAAACTTCTTTTCCAAAAATCAGTTGAAGTTTTAGTTTTTGAGTTGTTAAATATTTAAGCTGGCCCAATCAGAAGCGCGGTATAATCAGTCGTGCGCACTTGAGCATGAGTCTAACGCAGTGTATTGAAGCGAGCGCCGAGGTGGGGTTAGCGAGGGGAGAACAGCAGCATGGACATAGGAAGGTAGGGGACTGGGCGCGTGCTCCCAAACTATGGCGAGGGGATTGACTAAAATTTACAAGGGGGAGTCCACCATCTTACCATGTCAATGTTTGGCGGGAATTTCAAACAGGAAACATGACGAAGCAGCTTAATTAAGTGTTATGAAATAATAAATGAGTATTATATATATATATATATATATATATTTATATATATAATTAAATAAAGTATTAACTATTTAATATAAAACATAATATAAAGTGTTTATAAAAATAAAAAATAAAGTAGGTATAGGTACTACAAAATCTTTTCACAATCTATATCTTCCAAAGTTCTAATGAAATCTTTGAGCCCTCATTAAAAATTAAAATAAAAGAAAACACTGTGAGATATTTAAAATCCTTTAAAACCTTTAGAAATTCCTTAAAACTTTTTAAACCTCTTTTTAATTCCTTGGAAGTTTTAAAAATATCCTAAAATCTCTAAAATCCTTTGGAATTCCTTAAAATTATTGAAAGATATTAAAAAATCCTTGGAATCTTTGAAAATACCTTGAAATATTTGAAATCATTTGTAATCTTTTAAAATCCCTAGCAAGTTTGTAAAGCTCTCGAAACTTCTTTGGCATTTTCAAAAATACTCTAAATAATAAATATACACATATATATAAAATTAATTAAATATATATTAAATAAAATATGAAGTATATAATATAAAAAATAATATAGCTTTTCTAAAAATAATAAATAAAGCAGGAAAATTAGTAAGTAATAATAAATATAAAACTGTTGAAGGATAAAGAAAAATAACTTTTTTTCCGGGTTATAATTCGTTTAATATACATTATATATACATATTACGTGTCGTACATGAAATTTATAACTATGATTGCAGTCAATTCGGCAATAACTGCCCTTTAAACAGAATAATCTTCCCGTACAGTTGTCTGATACTTTGTGATTTGTCTACAATTCGAGAGCAGTTATAATTTACACGTACCTTCAAATACTTAGCAACGACTGCTCTCGCTAGATGCAAGGCATGATTCTCGATTGGAGCCTGATCATTCGAATGGTCCTTTATTTGTGGAAAGAAATCTCGACCATTAAAAAGAAAGTCTTTCAGGACTTCACTTATTACTTCAGTAAAAAAATTAATTTTCAGGCAAATAGAAAACGAATTCTTAACAAAATAGCTCATTTTTCAACCAAGGAGATGAACTTTCAATTAAAATGATGAATCTTTAACAACAAAAAATTAATTTTTAACAAAAGAGTAACTCTCAGCCAAGTAATTAAATCTTCATTCAGAAAAGATGGATTCGGAACGAAAAATGTAGTAGTTGATATTTCAACCAGAAAAGAACGAATTTTAAACAAACTGTACGAATTTTCAACTAAAACCGACCAATTTTCAACCAAAAAAAAAAAAACGGTTTCTTTCTACAACACCCTCAAATTTAACTACATTTATGGATTCGTAAATAAATGATACATACACAAGGAACAGCATTATCTCGAAGTCTCACACAGCTGACGGAAGTTCTATCAATCATTTCTTCTGCGAAATGGCATAAACAAATCCTCGTGTGTCTCGTCAAAGCTCCGATTCTATCCGCCCATTCCTGTTTTTTAACTGGATTTTTCGGAAACCTTTGAAATATTACAGCATAAGATAATAAACAAATCTCAAAGAAAGCAAGTAGGAACTTCTCAGTTCATGACCTATTCATAACCTATAAAGCTTCACTAAGTTTGATAGGTTATGTATAACTGAAAGCCTTTATACAATAATGTCACACGGTTTCATTAAGTTTATTAAGTTTCTTTTACCCGTTTCTTCATATTTAATATATATTTAGGTTTATTTAATTAAAAAAATGAATATATTGTTTACTTACATGTGAAACGTAACCTTCCAATCTTTCTTCTTACTCCTCCTTCCTGTATAATTCTTGCAAAGAGGAACTACACAATTCACCATTTTTCCTCTTGTCAACTTCTTACAGTTTAACAAGAGAAAATAAATGCAAACTTGTAAAAAAAACAATGCACACGATAAGTTTCGTACTTCGTACGATTGCAGATACACAGTATATATCTATATATATGATTTTTGACGTGGTAAGATGGCGGCCTTCCCCTCTGAACCAATCCACCCCGCAACGACATGCCTAGTCCCCTACCTTCCTATGTCCATGGAACAGCAGTCACCACACTACGTTGGACTGTCACTCACGTACGCACGATTGTTTATACCGCGGTCCTGATTGGTCCAGCTTAAATACTTAATAACTCAAAAACTAAAACTTAAACTGTTTTTTGGAAAAGGAATTTTCGATTTATTTTTTTAATTTTTATACAGCCATGTAAGTCCGGACACTTGAGTCTGGGACACCCTGTATATGTATGTATGTTTATATATATATATATATATATATATATATATATATATATATTTCAAATCTTAGAAACTTATAAATTTTAGATGTTAAATGTTGTCGACAAGATGGGTTTAATGATGAAAGATGTAATTTTTTTTCGATGGATTTCTGGTCAGATGCTTTTACCACTAAGCTATGGAGGGCCAAGAATCCTTTTTCTCAAAGGCCTACATGATGCGTTTCGATATAGCATTCTATTTAGACACGCACGCACACACACGCATATATATATATATATATATATATATATATATATTAGGGTGGTCCAAAATAACGTATTTTCGAATTTTGGCCATCTAATACTAGAAACTGAATCTTCATAGAGGAAAAACTCTTGTGTATTTTTTTCAGATTTTTAAAATAATAATTGAGCGAGCGCATGGCTTCCAAAATTTTGGCGGATTTTAGCTAAGAAAATTCATCAGAGTTCATAAACTCGTCAACTGTCAACGGGCAAGCTGACTCTGCATTTGCACCTTTGTTACTCTCAGGGAATTATTGGTTAGTGGGCGGAGCAGTAAACCACTCACTTTGGACTCAGGTCGTGAGACCCAGATTTCCACCTTTGTATATTTTTCACCTGTTCTAGACTAATCCTTGGATTTCTTAGGAATTTAGACTTTATTGAGAATGTTTTCACTATTCAAAATTCTGAAGAAATAAGTAATAAATTTATAAGAATAATGGTATAAATTGTATCAATGATAATAATTTATAATCTTTTATATATCGCTAGTTATAATGAGTTTAATGTATGTGAATTTAATATAATTAACTAATTATTGATTGTTTAACTGAGTTCAATCAATTATTGTATAGTAATTCATAAAAATTTTGGTAGAAATAACACAAGATTTTAAATTAGGAATTATAACTGAAAACTTTGCCAAACTTTAATGAGTTACAGAGGAATGAATGATTCAATTTAGTTAAAGAATTATAATAAGTTAATTTAATTTTACGTAAACTCAATTCATTACAAATAGTGAAATGTAAATACATAAAGTATTATCATTCTTGAAAATTACCCATTTTACCTCCTTGCATTTTCAATCAGTAAGATCTAAACTTTCGAAGGATGCAGTATTGCAGTACGTGCGCTTAGTATTAACGAAAAGTGAAAATTTTAGATTTATTGCAGTTGCAATTCTTTTAAAAAATTATAATAATACTGAGATTATTATGGCAAATACGCGTGATTATGTATGGTTTGCTAGGATATCCATTAGCGGAATTGCGTGGACGTAAATTACCCTCAAACAAAGAAATTCTACAACTTTATTTTTATCAGCATAAAACTTTTAAAAAGTCTGATCGTGAAAGTGCTTTATGTGTCATTAAAAAGTATGGCCAACGGCCATACCACGCTTAAAAAACCAGTTCTCGTCAGATCACTGATGTTGAGCAGCGTTGGGTGCGGTTAGTACTCGGATGGGTGACAATTCGAGAATACTGCGTGCTGTTGGCACATCGTGGGTGTGGTGAGCCCACACTTGTAGTACTTATTTACTACAAGAAACTATCCACCTAGAAACACTACCCGAATCGGGTAGTGTCACGCCTACCCTGAAAGGGAAATGGCTTAATGGTATACACAAAAAGTGCATGATGTTTTGGGATCGAACAACCATTCCCAGAAAAACCGAATCACATTCAGCTAATAAACTTGAGTCTTTACTTAAAAAGTGGAAAGCAATTAAAAAGTCTAAACATAGACGCGTAGAAATACAGATAGCAAAAGAGTTAGAGTTCCAAGAAGAGCTCGAAGATTTCTTTGATATCTCGCTTCAGACTGCTCTTGAAGAAATGAATAACGGTGAAGATAATGAGTTTTTATGCTTACAACAAAGAAAAGGACGCGAAGGTTATTTTTTGGATGTCGTCGATACAGCTTCTAAAGAAGATCAAAATCAATGTGAAGAAAATCAAAGTAAGTTTTTACATTTTGTCAATGTGTTTTAGTATAAAGTACCGGCTGAAATTATCTACACGCCCGTTTTTTGAGCCGCTGTTAGTGACTCATTTTTGCTTTCTCATAGAGGAAGCTTTGTAATGGTAACATTTTCAAAAAATTTTTAATCCATCTAATTAAAACTTCCTCAATTTAATAATGTCTAATACATTGTTCTAAGCAATTGTCCGGATGTGTGTGTGCATGTGTGTGTGTGTGGATGTCACACTTTTTTGTGAACACGATACTTGAAAACGGTTGCAGATAAATTGATGAAATTTGGAGGGTTTATTTTCACCACTAATATCTTGAAACTGACAGAAGGATTTCAAAAAATATTCATTGCATTTTTTTATCACTTAATAATATTTTAAAAGTCGGTTTTTTATAGTAAAACTTTTTTAATTAACATAATTCAAAGTTGATGCAAGAATATAAAAGATTAATTGGTTCGAGACGTATCGATTGACCTATAAAATTAATACATTTTATTGAAGAGTAAGAAAGTTATGGTCATTTATATTATATTAAAAATCTATTTTTATAGTAAAAATTTCATCATTCTCATAATTTAAAGTTGATGTGAGAATAGAAAAGATGTGTTGATTCGAGACGAATCGATTGACTTATAATATTGATACATTTTATTGAACAGTAAGGAAGCTATGGTAATGCATAATATTTGACAAATGGTTTTTTATTGTGAATTTTTTTTCATTAACATCATTTAAAATTGATTTTGAATTTTTGTTAAAAATTCGTCTTTTTTCGTTCAATGCCACTGTTTTTTATTAAAAAATATAAATAATTTTTGTTTAAAAATTAAACCTCTTGCTTGAAAGTTAATTTTTTTAATTGAAAACTTTTTTAGTTAAAAATGAACTATTACTGTTGGAGGTGTATCGTTTTAGTTGAAAATTCATCTTTCTGGTTTAAAATTTAACTAGTTCGTTCAAAGTTTAACTCTATTGTCGAAAATTCGTCCCTTTCACTTGGAAGTTCAGCTATTTGGTTGCAAATACAACTGTTTGGTTGATAATTAACAATAATTTAGTTTGTTATTGAAAACTTAACTAATTAGTTGAAACTTAATCTTTGAAGATACAAAATTTAATTATTCTGTTGAAAACGGAATTATTTTGTTAAAAATTCAACTATTTTGTTAACAAGTCATATTTTTGTTCGAAAATTCAACTGATTTGTTGAAAATTCGTCTTTTGAAATTGAAAATCCATCTTTTTTGGACAAAAAGTTTATTTTTTAAAAAGAAAAGTTTTTGTTAGAGAGTTTAACGGTCTTCAAAAAAATCGTGTTTTTTGCTTGACATTTTGCCTTCAACGTGGGTTTGTTAAATGCAGAATGTTATTATCTTTCACGCTATTGCGAGAAAAACTATTCATGATAATATTATAAAAATTAAGGCACTTTAGCAAGAGCTCAATAAACGGCGTGCAGATAATTTCCGTGGGTAGTGTACGTTAAGAAAACGGTAATAATTTATATTTTTTGTTTAATTACAGTAAGTTCACAAAATAGTGATCTTCTTTCAAATTTGTCAAATTACGCCTGGTCAGATAATGAAGAAGAAGAAGAAATCAAACAGTTTTTTGCCACTACAGAAAATGATGAGGAATCACCTTTGCCAGGTTGCTCAAAGCCACTCGATTCACCGCGTGTGAAAAAAATTAAATTGTTGACTCGTGCCATAACAGCCAGTTTAGACAGAGGGAAAACAAGCGACAGAATGGCTGCGCGTATAATCGCTAGTGTTGCTCAAAGTTTGGGATTTTGTTTGGAAGACTTATGCTTAAGTCGCCAAACTATTAGAAGAGTGAGAGATGTGCAAAGGCAAGAGCTCGCTGCCGAAATAAAAAGTAACTTTGTACCCACAACAAAACTTATTGTTCAGTGGGACGGCAAACTTCTGCCAAATCAACAAAATTTAAATCAAAATGTTGACCGTCTTCCTGTAGTTGTATCTGGAGAAGGCGTCGACCAACTTTTAGGAATTCCAAAAGTGGAAAATGGAACAGGTAAGGCACAAGCAAATGCAGTTATTGAGCTGCTGACAGAATGGAACATTCAAGATGACGTTTGCGGTTTATGTTTTGACACCACATCATCCAACACAGGAGAATTAAATGGGGCCTGCGTTCTTATAGAAAATAAGTTAAACAGAAAACTGTTGCATTTAGCTTGTCGCCACCACGTATACGAGATAACATTAAAAGCAAGTTGCGAAGAGTGCATGGGACCTACCAGTGGACCAGATGTTTTGATATTTAAACGATTTAAATCTGAATGGGAAAATATCAATCAAAATAATTTTCAATGCGGTATGGATGATCCGTTAGTATCCCAAATAATAGGAGATAAAAAAGACAATCTTCTTCGCTTTACTTTGGAGAGATTTAGGCTGGAGGTAAAACTTTAAAATACTTTAACCATTTTTTTATGTATACAAGCTTACAAGCTAAGGATGATTGAGTAAACAATTTTGAAGGCTTATTACTATTTTATTATCTTACAGAAAAAAGCTGCTCCACGATGTGATTATCGGGAATTTCTGGAGTTAGTGGTAATTTTTCTCGGAGGACAATCGATCGGAGGCTTTAAATTCAGAATTCCAGGAGCTTATCATCAGGCCAGATGGATGGCTAAAGCAATTTACGCTTTGAAGATTTTTCTTTTCAGATCTCAGTTTCATATGAGTGCCAAAGAAATGTTAGGAATTCGAGAAATCAGCATTTTCATAGTAGTTATTTACACTAAATTTTGGTTCACATCGCACAAGCCACTAAATGCTTCAAATAATGACCTTGAATTTCTGAAAAGCATTAATAATTATGAAGCTGTAAGTTGAAAGATTTCGAAAGTTTGTTCGAAGAAATTCGAGCGACATCTCTGGTACTTAGGTGAGGAGCTCATTGGGTTGGCTTTTTTTGATGAGACTGTGTCCGTTCAATGTAAAAGAAAAATGTCGCAGGCTATCAAAGAATGTGCCGGTGATAAGAAATCTGTAAAACGAAAGGAACTTACAGCGATTGAAAAAAAAACATCAAGTTATTAACTCTCGATTGCTTTGTCACAAAAAACACCATGTTGTTTTTCGGAAAATTAGATATCAGTGCTGATTTCTTGGATTCCGATCCACAAACATGGACTTCGAGAGACGATAATAATCGCGGATTGCGTCTCGTACAGAATTTGCCAGTGGTAAACGATAGAGCAGAACGTGGTGTTGATCTGATCATGGAGTATAATTTGTTGCTCACAAAAGACTAACAAGGAAAACCGGCTCTAATGCAAGTAGTTCAAAAGTATCGTCAGAAATTTCCAGAATGTGACAAACCGTCACTTAAAGAGTCATTTCAAAAGTACGTATTTCGTGACTCAAACTTAATCTCTTCCGTTTCTTCTGTCACTAAAGAAAAGGGAAAGGATTATTCATTGATTTTAAAATATAGAAATATTTGCAATGTGTATAATAAATTAAATTTTTTAAACTGTTAATCTATCTTCGTATTTATTTTTCAACCATTCTCTTTCTCTAAACAATTATTTTGTTGAAATTTTGTAATTTTTAAATCAATTGATTTTTGAAATTTCATTTATTAAATATTTTTGTTTTTAAACAGTTCAATTTTTTTAATTCAATTTTTTAAATTATTTTATTTCGTATACAACTTTATTTCTTCATCAATTTTCTTTTTTGAACCATTTTATTTTTTGTTCAATTTCATTTTTTCAACAATTTTATTTTTTAATTAATTACTTTTTTTAGCAATTTTATCATTAAAAAAAATGTTATCATTGGTCTAAAATTTCTTTTTTTAACCTTTCACTTCCTCTGAAATTTAATTTCTTAAAAAAATTTCTTTTTTCAACAAATTTTATTTTTTAAACAATTTTTTTTAAACAGTTATATTTGGTAAAAAATTGTTTTAATTTGTCAAACATTTTATTTTTTCAACATTTTTATTTTTTTAAATAATTATATTTTTTTAACAATTTCTTCTTTTTCTAATTGAATAATAATTAATTAAGAAAATAATATTACTGGATGATACAAATTTAATTTAAAAATTAATTTTCAATTTTAGGGTCCAAATATCTATTTCTTTTATTTTGCTCTGGGACATAATGGGATACTCGTATAACTTTTGGTATAAAAGTTTCATTGTATAGTTTAAAGTGTTTAAACGGATTAGGAAAGGATCCCCGCCCATCATCGTGTATCTATTTATGGACTCTCTCCGCCTTTTAGGGACGAATCTCTTCTAGTTTTTGCTAATTATCTTATTGATATTGAACTTCAAAATGATCAATTTTTGAATGATCAATTCTTGACTCTATGAAGAACAACTGTTGTAATTCTTAACTAAAAGAACCAACATTTATGGTCCAAAATGAGCTCGTGAAAATCATCATTTTTGGCCTTTTTAGTCAAAAACCATCATTTTTGTACATCAAAAAATAACACTTCTAATTATTTTTTCAATAAACACATTTTTTGAGGTCTATTCTTATAGCCTGAATATTAAATGTCCAAAATTTCATTATTTTATGACAAAAATTTATATGTTAAATTCAAACACGAAGAAAAGTAGAGGTTTTTCGATGTTATATTCCATAAGAAATTGATTAACGATGCGCTCGCTCAATTATTTTTTAAAAAATCTGAAAAAAATACTCAAGAGTTTTTACTCTTATGAAGATTCAGTTTCTAGTATTACATGGTCAAAATTCGAAAATACGTTATTTTGGACCACCCTAA
>CAKNYM010042399.1:17562-30675 GCA_932195095.1 Andricus curvator
TCTAAATTTTAGATGTTAAATGGTGTCGATCAGAGGCTTTGAATAATTAAAGATGTTAAATTTTTTTTCGATAAACTGTTCAATTTTGTAATAATAAATGTTACAAATTTTTGTAATATTGTGTTTTGTTGGTTCAACCATAATGATTTTGTGTACAGCTGCTAAAGTTTAAATAATGTAAATATCCCCAAAATATTTGACGAAAGCTCGTTTTCAAAAAGCCTAAAATCAATTTTACTATAAGGACTCTAGGCTTTAAGTATAATAATTGCGTATAATGTACATCGCTTTTCCAGCCAATAAAATATAAATAAAGGTCCCGTACGCAGTTTTGTTATTCAGAGAATCCGTTCATTCGTAAAGTGACGTTATCATCGGCGACTATTTTTCATCTGATATTTTTTTATTATATCATTAAGCCATTTCCCTTTCGGGATAGGCGTGACTTGCTCGGTTGGAAAATAGTAGTGTGTGGATGGATATATAGGTATAAGGTAGATAGGTATATAGGTGTAAGGTATAGATATTTTAGATTGATCTAGAATTCTCGTGTCATTTATTTAAATGACACGTTCGTTCCGCAACACTGCTTCGACCCAGGTTGCTGATCAATCTCTCTAGCGATCTCCCCAAGTGAAGAGCCTCACAAAATTGTTATGTGTGGTTCCCCATTCGGGTCCATTAGTATCCAAGGTGTTTGTTTCAGGCGTCATTCACTCTATTGTCATTCTGTTTACAAACTATTTGTCGCCACACTTTTCTGTCCTGGCATACTACTCTAGCTTCCTTCACGTCCATGCATTTTCTCATTCAAGCTCTCGTGATTCTATGGCTTCTTATTTCTCTTCGGATTAATGTCTCATTCACAGATTCTAACAATCCTTTCGGCGGCCTACCTCTGGGCATTCTGCCACTTACTTTACCTTTATATACTTGTTTGGTCAGTCGTTCATCTTTTATTCTCTCAAGATGTCCAAACCATCTTAACTGATTTCTTTCCCATATGTCAACTAAACTATATTGTGCGCAGAGGTTTCATGCCAATCGCGTGCCATTTTAGCTTTTTGATATGTTTTTATTTCTGAGAATGGACCCTGCTCTACCGATAACCTTCTTACCCTCATTTATGTGCCTATCCAACTCCCGATCTATTTTTCCGTCGCTAGTGAATAGGCTACCTAGATATATGTACTTATAAACTTGTTCTAATCTCTCATCATTTAGGACAATGTTGCACATTGTTTTCTCATTTTTTCCGTCAAACACCATGATTTTTGTTTTATTTACGGTAATTTTGAGACCCATGTTCTTCATGCTTGTGTTAAGTTTATTCAACATTCTTTGCAAGTCCTCGATTGATTCTGCCATAACAATCTTGCCATCAGCGAAAGCTAACCCACGTACCCTCACTGTTTCGAGATCTACACCTTCTTCGTCGAAGAGGGCGATTCTTAGACACTTATCCATAAATAGGATAAATAGACACGAGGACATAACGCATCCTTGTTTCACGCCTTGCATAATATCGAACCAGTCACTTAGTTTCCCATTTACGCTTACACTCGCTTTACTACATGTATATATTGTTTTTATTGCTGGTAGGAGCCATCCATTGACGCCGTACTCTTTAAAGGCTTCCCAAAGTTTACTTCTATTTACCTTGTCAAATGCTTTTTCTAGGTCAACAAATGCACAGAAAACTTTCTTTCCTACCCGCAAGCTTTTTTTTGTGATCTGTCTTAAGCTAAATATCTGATCTGTACATGATCTTCCAAGCATGAATCCACTTTGGACTTCCCATATCTTGTCTTCTGTAATTTTCATTACCCTACGAATAAGTATTTTTGAGTATATTTTACTTACGGTCTTAAGTAAGCTGATACCTCTGTAATTACTGTAGTTGTTTTTATCTCCCTTTCTTTTGTATATTGGTACGATAATCGCTTTTCTCCAATCGTCTGGCACCCACCGTATTTAAGCATTTCAGCGCTAATATTGTCTACACCAGAAGCTTTACCGTTTTTTAATTTCCTAATTATATCTCTAACCTCAGTGACACAGACTTTTTTTAATTGGGTTTTCTAATACATTATGTACTATGTCGCAGTTCTGTTGCCCTATATCTTCACCTCCTAATAATTCTTTAAAAGAGTCGTTTTGTATTTTATTATCTTCTTCTGTTCTGATTTTATCTTTACTCTCCTTGACTAGTCGTTTAACTTTCCTATTTTTGTGGCTGTAATCATTTTTGAGCTTATTTCTCTCCTCATCGCTAAGACCTGTGATGTTCAACGTTCTCTCGTGCGCTTTTTTCTTTTCTTGTTGGGCTGCCTCAATTTCATCACTGCACCATGCATCACCAGATTTTCTTCCTACAACCGCCGTACCACACACTTCAGTCTCACTCCTAACAATGACATCCACAAGCAAGGTCGATGCGGCCTCTATATTTTTATTATCTATTTGTGTCACCCAAGTTGCGTTATCTATGCGTTCGTTTATCTTATTCTGAAAATCTATTCGCACTTCCGGTTTCTGTAAATTTTCAGTCTTCATTCGCGTTTGTTTCTTTTTTTTTGTTCTCTTTCTTCTCCACCCCCGCCCTAAGTTTATTTTGTAGACTAAAAGTTAATGATCAGTATTGCATTCGGAACCCCTCATGACTCTTGTATTTTAACTAGTTCTCTTAGTCTTTCATCCGCAATAACGAAGTCCATTATACTGCGGTTATTTCCTTCACACCGGGTTACGTTTGGATCATGTTATGTCGAAACCAAGTATTTGTAATAAATAGGCCCTTTTCTAAACATAAGCTAACTAATTTTTCCCCGTTATAGTTTTTTCTTGTTGGATCCCCAAACTTACCTAGCAGCCTTTCCGTATCTGTACACTGACGTTGGACGCTGACCCATCCGTTCATATCTCCTAGAAGAATTATTCTTTCACTTTGATCGCAAGTACTTATTGTATCATTTAAAGTGTCCCACAAGGCGTCCTAGACTTCTCTCGGATCGCTATCAACTGGGGCGTAGCACGCTATGATAAATAATCTTTGGATTCCTACCTTCATTCTACTCCATAACAATCTGGGAGATACAAAATCATGATCTTTGAGATGCTGTCTTGCTTTTTCATTCATGATTAAACCGACTCCTCGACTCCGATTTGATTCACTACCTACTCCTGACCATATTTCAAAACCGCCTTTCAACATCCCGTTTTCTATGTTTCTACTTTCGCAACCCTTTTTCTCCGTCTCAGGTACACATAAAATGTCTAGTTTCCTTACGTGCATAGTTTCTCGTAGTTCTCTTACCTTAAGATCATTCACTCCTCTAGCATTCCAAACAGCCAGTCTCCATTCATCGTCTGAAACTCGACCTTTACGTTTACCGTGTGTATGCATTTCGTCAATCAAAGTTTCAGTCCATTCCGAGGCTATTTTATTGTTTGTATTATTCATGTTTAGATTGTACACCCAACTACCACATTTATGCGCGAAATTCGTTTTGCGAGTCAAAATCATGTCCAAGTTAAGTAGTGATTCTTCGTATGGTGGAGAGTCTAGTTGTAACGTCAGTCCCACCAAAAACTTATGTTACTGGGGGGGGGGGGGCAGAGAAAGGAAACCGAGAGTCTCAATTGGTTGGTGATTTATGCTGAGAAGGTCAGCAGCCTTGTATTAGATAGGCGTTATATATGTTCTCTCATATGCTTGAAATATTAAAATAGTTATAATAATTGCACTGCAATATTATAAGTTCTAGGAAAAGTTTAAAATGCATTAGGAATCTTGAAAATAACGCGTCGAGATCCGTTTAATTTTCGAGTTTTCAACCGCTTTAAAGTATCTTTAAAGACCCCCCCCCTCCCCCCCTCCTCTATAATTACATGAGGCACGAATAATCGAAATTTTTATGAAGAAATTTCAGCATTATTTGAAGTTTTTAGCTTTAAAAATTTTACTTCAGCATAATTAATATAAATTGATATAAAAGAAAAACTCATCTTCAAAAATAGGCTTCAGGATCTTCTATTTTCTATTCATCTTATATAAAAGAGCCATATGCACTTGTTGTGGTACGGATTCGTCTCAGTCTAGTTTTAAGAACCATAACGATTGCATTAGCATTTTTGCTTGCACGATAAGGGGTCCCAGTAGTCCTAGAGGATCAAAAAGCTGAGCGATTTGTGAAAGCATAGTTCTCTATGTGACGGGCGCTTTCTTATTTTTTTCATTCACAGTATAAAAGAAAGAATTTGATCTGGGTTTTTAAATAAACACCGACAGTTTTAGTTCTATATCCAAGATTTGAACAAAGATAATGCTTATCAGAATAATCTGATGAAGCAGAGACAAGCTCGGGGTCATTCGAAGCCCATTGTCTTAGGTTCATGCCACACTTGCCAGTAGCGTCAGTTAAAAAGAGCGTTTCTGTACAAAGCAGCTGAAGAGGCTGCTGAAACACTTGGCCTTGGCTTTAATATCAGGGGTGAGAAAAATGCTCCATCTCGAGTACTCACTCCTGAAGGCTCGGATTAAGAACGAATGGGAGAAAAACTTCCACGAACAGCTCCTCGACAAGAGGATTCATGGCATCTTCCACAGAAATGTGAAGAATCAGTCGATGTCGAGCATCCACGACACATACTATCTAGTTGTTCAAATCATGCGGGAACGACGTACATCCAAAGGCACAATGCGGCACTAAGAGTGCTTTATTACCATCTCTGTCACTCTTAAGGCATTAGCCCTAATACCGCTCCGCCAAACGCTCCTAGGGAAATAGAGTCAATTGTCGAAAATGAGAAGTGCCGCATAAACTGGAACTATGTATTCTCGGCAATTGTTTCTGTCGCGCTGGTTAATAGCCTGAAAAGCATCACTGCGTGTCAAACAAAAACCCTTGCGGGGCAAATGCAGAAGGCGGTCGTCCTTGGGTCGCTCCGTGTCCTCAGGGTGCACAAAACTTTTGCCGGATCATCGTATTGAGTCTATCGCAGACTGTAACCACGTATCTCATGGTCGTGCGACGTGGTTATAGCTGAAATCCCGCGGTTGTCCTTATGACAAACTTTCAACTGTATATTTTGAATATTGGGAAATGCATGGGTTGGGATTTATTGTTCATAATGAAGACACGTCTGCAAAATGTGAATTTGCAATACATTTTTGTTATCACGAATATTATTTTTGAAGATATGTTACTTCTGGGAAAAGAATAATAATCGATTAGTGATCTCACCACATTTTCTTGTGAAATTTTCATTCCATTATCTCATTTCAGGCAAATCCTTGCTCCCAGGACTTACTTTTATTTTAATTTGTAATTTAATGTTATGGTATGTGATTTTTAAATTAATAAATACTATATTTGGCGATGCCTATTGATTTCAAAGCATTCGCGTGTGAAACTTTTCTGATACCCATAATTGAAGTATATATTCTTTGTTTTTGTTTAATGCTGTAGCAACGCAATATTTGGGGATGATTTTTTGTCCTCGTTTCTTTCGAGGGTGTTATGTGACCTATGTCTTATGTTTTATGTGACCAGTCTCATAAAATTTAAAATACATTTTTATACATTTCCAGTGACTTTCAATAAGTAGTCGAAGAAACGTGAATACTATTCTATGAAATGTCACTGTAATTGTATAAGCCTAGTTACATCAAACTCTATATCCAAGATTTATAGACAGTCACTTAATTTACAAACTATTTTTTCACGTGTAATTAAGATTGTATAGTCTTGTGGAATTAAACCTGAATTAACATATTTAGATACATATTTTTTACGTATATTCTGTTATCCATTAGAATTAATTATCTATTATTTTCTATTATTTAATCTATTATTTTTGTTTCACATTTAGAATAAAAATTCCGTATTACTATCCAATGTAGGTTGTATATTTTAATTAATAATAAAGTGTAAACAAATTAATTTTAATTACGGTTCAGTTATAACAGATACTTAATTAACATTATACAGTATTATTGAATTACAATTACAGTTAGATACTTTAGTTATAATTTCCATTGAAATTAAAAGGCAATTTGCGTTGTGTTTTAAGCAATAATTAAAATATAATTTTGAAAATTCAATTATGCTCTGAATGCGGTGAACACATTTTTTTGGCGCAAACGAATAGATGAGTGAGAAAACACTATGCTTGCTGAATAGGACTTTGCGTAACGCGTAACCAATCAAGCAAGATAGAGGCATCGACATGAATACAACCAACATAAGAACGAATCTGGTCAAAGTGATAAAGAAACTTAGTTGCCATAATCTACTTTATGCCCTCTCTCATACACATAACGCACCCTGAGGAAGGCAGAGAAGTCACCATAGCTCTTGCTAAACCGTGCGAAGAAGAAAAATACGCGTCGTGAAACACGTGAAGTTTCTTCGTCAACTCGCACATCGCCCGAAACTTTACAACCATGTAAGCTACATAAGTCATTATTATTTCGATATCAACGAAAACCTTAATTTTTTATCTTTCATTATGCGTTTAAAAAAATGTTATGTTACATACACTCTTGGAAATTATGGTGAAAAGATCACGAGTGAGAATACGTAAAAGTTTTCTATGTTTATAAGGCATCGAGGAGGCGATATTTTCACACAGGTACTCCCGACTAGATCGCCTTATTTGGCGGCGTGGCCCGACCGAGCCTACTGATGTGTAAGATTGAAAGCGAAAGACTTGAGAGAAAAGATCTTCTTGAATATGGGCACCTACCATGAGGGGCCATCCATAAATTACGTATACTCCCTGTAGAAAGCTTAGATACATTACCAATTACAATACAATTTCGCGTCGAAGCAGCCTAGATTCAAATTATTTTAATAAACGAGTCAAAAATATTTTGCTTCAAAGTCAAAGCTTTTTTTTAGCAAAATGAACATTTTGAAATTTTTAATACAACTCTTTTCCAAATCTAGAAAAGTATTTTAAAAATGTGGAAAAATCATAAAATCAAGAGTAAATCGTACTCTTTAAATTCAGACCAAGAGCACGAATAAATATTATGTAATTGTTGAGTATTTATCAAAAATAATTACTCGTACAACATAAATTTTTTTCAACCCAAAAATCCAAGATTCGTCGTTAGCCTTTATTTGTTATAAGATGCAACGTCAGATTATATTCAATTCTATTGTGTATCTAATGGAATCTGACGTTGCACCCTATGTAAAATGAAAGCTAACGACGAATCTCTGTTCATCTATTCGTCGATTTTCTATTGCACGAGTAAATATTTTGTATGAACACTCAGCAATTACATAATTTTTAACCGTGCTCTTGAATTAGATTTACAGAGTAGGATTTACTCCCTGATTCTTTCATTTCTAAAAAAAACCTTTGAGTTTCAAGATAAATAACGTTTCATTCGTTCATTAAAATAATGTCAACATACGCGGATTTAACGACAATTTATAATCTTTCCAATATTTCTGCTTACGAAGTCGTAGATTTAGTTTCTGCACATATAGTCGCCTTTGAAGTAAAGTATGAATTTTCAAACATTCAAAGGAAATGAACCCAAACTTTCGGTTGGGAGTGTAACACATTTATTGCCCATTTTTTCCCGCTCCTCTCCCCTATGTAACAAGTGATAAAAAATAATTTTGACTCCCTCCCCTCCTTGCCTTTGTTAGGTAATTTTTTCCAATATTTCCAGCCATATCTTATTAAATACAATTTAGTGACTTACTACTCGAGACACCTAGGTTACCAAATAATTAGAAGTTAATATAATGAAAAGAAATTAATATTTTAAGTACGATGTTTGTCTTCTACTTTTTCGTCTGGGAATATACTAATATTGATTATAAAATAGGAAAATACAAACCTATTTTTGATGTTCAACTACTTCCAGGCAAAACTTTAAAACTTTATTAAAAAGTTCGCCGTTTTAAACTGATTAATAAAGTTTTGAACTTTTGTCTGCAAGTAGATGAAGATAAAAATAGGTTCTTATTTTTCACTAATATATGAAAAGAAAGAAACTTAAAATAATGTGAAACATGCAACAAAGGAACTATACTCTCCTCAAAAATTAAAGCGTATACAAATCTGTGTCATCTAGTAAGAAAATATACATGAAAAACTTAATTTTTTACAATTTTTTAAAATTACTAGTACGTATCTCCAATTATTTATTATTTTGTATGTTTCTGAAGTTCAGTTTGAAAAGAAAATACTGCACTTTAATGCAGAATTTTTTTTAGGTTTGATTTGGTTGTGTATTTTCATAAATTTTTCGAGAAATTAAGCGTGAACTAAAATAACCTAAACGTCTTGAGAAACTATCGCGAAGATAATAAAAGCTGATAAAACCAGAAAAAAGCTGGACTTATTCTTGCTACATCTCATGTTTTCAAGGTCTCATTTTGAGTCCTAAGTTTTAAATTCAGACGTCTTTTTGACGTTTTACTCTTCATGTTTTTATCCTCGTTTTTATCTTAAATAAAAATGCACAAGACTTTATATTATGACATTGGCTCACAAGTGACATTCGCAGTTTATCTATTGTCACAATGGTAGGTTTCAAATTAAGGCAGAAATCAGTCTCAATTCGTATCAGGGCAATAATTAAACTTAATTTGCGACTTTTGTAAAGTCTCACTTTAAAACCTTTTTATCTAGATTTTCCTGTGTATCGCAAGAAATTCTAATATGGAAAACCGTTACTAAAGGGTTTAGACATTTTTAATTCCAGTTTAATCTGTCGCAAATCTAGAAAAGTAAATCAACAAATAAGTTTGGTGGTAGTAATTTCAAAAATTGTGAAAAAACTTTGTTATGGATATTATCCTATACAGTGATAGGAAAAAATAAAAATTTAATTATACCGATATTAAAGTCTTTATAACTTTATACTATTACTTTGGATACATGGATTTCCTATAGGGTTGATTTGTTAAAAATATTACGTAAAAGTATACAAGGACCCAAAGTGCCACACAGTGGCCGTGTATCTTAAAATATTTTTTATCACACCGCAATCATAAGAGCTTTTTTAGGTCTCATAACCTTCTTCGAACAACTGTCGTCAACTACTGAACTGTCATGTGGTGTGTAGACGGCTCACAGTGTCGAAAAGTGGAAAAAATTCCAGCCACGCGGCATTTTTGACGATATTGCCTTGGAACTTTTTTTATTCTCTTCCATATGTTTTATATTTAGACGCCTCGGTGCGGAAATTCGGAATTCCATCAAGGTTTTTTTTTATACCAGTGCAAAGGCATGTGTCTCCATGAATATGCAGGCGAATGGCTCACAACCCAAATGAATGCAATATAAACATATGTGGAATACACACACACATCTATATATATATACAGGGGTCCAAAAAGTTCCGGGTCACCCCAGTAAGTCCCAAGATATAACTATTTCCGAAGAGATTAAGGCCATTCCTGTAGTAACTTTGAACGAGGAATCCAATGGAGACCTTGGTTTTGACCTTGAGCTTGTCCTTCAAGGTCATTTCAAGGTCACCTTTTTTTTAATGGGAACCCCTATTTTTGACAACAGCAATCGAAAGAGCGGGAAATTTTACGTACAAACATGTACTCAGGTGGTTACGCAAAGGTCACTTCAACCTAAAGAAGGTCTGGGTATTTTAGAGAAAAGATAAAATACCTTCCAATGATAGTAAGGACATTCCTTCATCAACTCAAAATGAGAAATTCGATAGTGACTTTGCTTTTGACCTTGAACTTGTCCTTCAAGGTCATATCAAGATCAACTTTTTCTTAATAGAATCCTAATATTTTAATGTCGGAAATCGAAAGAGCGAAAGCTTTTATGTTAGAAAATGTACTCAAGACACAGGTCAGGTGTGACCTTTATTACCACTCAAGGTCAGATGCGACATTAATGGGCATTAAAATTTATTTCAAACATTATTTCAACATTCTCACTATCAGAATCACACAAATCGTACATATTTGTCAATTCTATTTCCATATTTCCAAAATTTAGTTTCAAAAATGAGATGGAAAAAAGTCAAAACAGCGAACAATGACGCCTGATAAGGAAAGCAAATGTATTTAGAGAAATAAATGAATGTGCCTTGCAGTTCGTACGTACTTTCGATTGCCGTTGTCAAAAATAGGGGTTCCCATTTAAAAAAAAGGTGACCTTGAAATGACCTTGAAGGACAAGCTCAAGGTCAAAACCAAGGTCTCCATTGGATTCCTCGTTCAAAGTTACTACAGGAATGGCCTTAATCTCTTCGGAAATAGTTATATCTTGGGACTTACTGGGGTGACCCGGAACTTTTTGGACCCCTGTATATATATATAGATGTGTGTGTGTATTCCACATATGTTTATATTGCATTCATTTGGGTTGTGAGCCATTCGCCTGCATATTCATGGAGACACATGACTTTGCACTGGTATAAAAAAAACCTTGATGGAATTCCGAATTTCCGCACCGAGGCGTCTAAATATAAAACATATAGAAGAGAAAAAAAAGTTCCAAGGCAATATCATTAAAAATGCCGCGTGGCTGGAATTTTTTCCACTTTTCGACACTGTGCGGCAGCATATTGCGGCCATAATGTGAATCGCTTAGGGTCCGATAAAGTATTAACGCTGTTTGTTAGCCAGTCAGATCAGAGTGCATCATCACTTTATAAGCCTGGGACCCTAAGTAGACCGTTTAAAGGCGTAAGTCTATAAATAGTGTTATAGGAATCGTTTGCAGGCGCTAAAATCGCACTTACGATGGAGGTGTTGTAATAAATAACTGTTACATAATATAGAGATAAACGTTTATTTTTTAGCCTGCTGGCCTTAAAAAATTGACTTGCTTACACTTCAATTTTTTACAGAATTTTCTTAAAACTAACCCTTAAAACTAACATCCTTCCACACCTTATCTCTAACGCCGCTCGCTCTTATCGCATTGCCTTCCTCGCCTCGCACGCATGTCCCTACTTTCTTGCTTTGCCTCGCATTAACAAACTCTGCCTCCGCGGCTAATATCTAAGACTTATCTACTATTTACAATATTTACATTTACTTATATTTACTTCCTCCTCTATTTACAATCTTTCCTTCTCCATTCCTCTTCCTCCTTCCTTCTCTTCTTCTCTATCTTACCCAAGACTCCCTTCAACCATGCTACTGCCCTTTTGTCCCCCCTTTCATGCATCAATACCTCCATGCTTATTCCACTCCTTTCCACCTCTACGCACTCCTCCAACCAGTGCTCCACTCTTGCCTCCCCCTTCCCACATAGTTCACACATCCTCTTTTCCCTAGCGAGCCAGAACCTATTGAAACCCTCCATGCACCCACATCTCGTCCTCGCTATGAGCTCCTGACTTCCTTTCTCTCCTTTCTCACACAAATATTGCGCTCTCGCCCTTGGCATAATCCACACATAGTTCCCATTAAACCTTGTCTCTTTTATTCTCTCTTCCCCTGCTGTCTTCTCTCTCTCCATGCTGTTTTTCTTAACCAACTCATATACCTTCCTTCCTCATGCATCCTTCTCACTTCATCCATCTGCAGTCCATTTGTTCTAAAATACCTTTCTCTTTCAACCTCCATCTTCCCACCCCCTCTCCTGTTCTCCTTCTCCCACCAACACTCCCTAACGAGCTTACTTCCCCCCTCTTCCAAAAATTTCTCCTCATATTTACACGCCCGACTCCCCGCTAGAATCCCTACACTCGTCCTCCCCGTCTCCCTCCTGACAATATAATTAGGCGTGTTCCTTGCCAGCCCCAGTGTCCACTTTAGAAACCTCTCCTGTATCCTATTTACCAAAGATTTATAATTGTCTTTTGTCAGTAATAGCTAGGGTGGAGTGTAGGAGGATGATTCACAAATTTAAGAATTGGATCGAAAACTCAAGGCCTGGAGGCGTGCACAAATTAGATGCTCCAATTAGGCCCGAAAAAGGCGCCTATTCTCGAAGAAGTTTTTCCCCAGTACTGCCAGGTTTGTCCGAGCAGGGAAATTACGGCCAGTTAAGCTAAATGTGGAGAGTCTGAAGTGAGATGGCGCATACCTGTCACATATTGTTAGGAGATTAGGAGTCGGTCCTAGACATTTTCGATATTTTCGTTTTGGGAGTGATAAACATAAATTCATAAAAACATTAAGCTATAAAATGAACAGATTTAGAAAATATACATCGAGCACAGCTGCTAAATTTTAAGTACAATAAAGATTGTCCCAAAATATTTAGTGAAAGCGCTTTTTGAAAAGGCATTTTAATATTAAGTTTACTCAACAATAATTTCCTTATCAGTTAAATTTGTCAAACCGCGTGTACAAGTTTTGGTTTCTCTTGAGAAGCAGCAGTAATTTGTATCACAGTGTTCAGAAACACGTAATGTAAATGCATTTTTGTAATTACTTTCAGCTTCAACAGTATAAAATAAGTGGATATTCACCTAAAGCTCTAGAAGATAGACCCAAGGAAAACGGCCAAACAGACGATAATCAACATCCAACTAAGGTATTTAAAATAATGATAATAATAATAATAATAATAACATGGTATCTATAGGCGTAGGGATGTGGCGACCCCATCGCTTGAGAGCTCCGGCTCTTGCAGTCAGCCACGTTGCTTTGGGCTAACTCCCCAATGCAATGAATTATGCGGTTACGACATCAGTATCGCGCAGTGCCACCCACAATAGGCCTCTCTCGGATGGAGGCCATGGTTCAGTTGGGAGTGGCAATAGGACCGAACCGAGGCGAAGACCAGGCAATGGCCCCGGACAAACGCGAGAACATCGATTTAACTGGTCGGACCAACTCAGGAGGGACATCCGTACCTGTTGGCAAAGAAGCTCACCGGCGCGAAGAGGATTCATGCAGAGGTTACATGACCGTTGGGTGAATATGCACCCGGAATATACTCATCAAACGCCTCAGAATTTATGAGATCAGATATCCTTTTTGCGAAAAAACGGATATGAAGCTCTTTATCAATAAGAAGAAGAGCAACATCCTCCAGCGAACATTCCACCCGTTCCAGCAAGACCACCTTTGCAGATAGCCGATAATGCAATGATTGGTAGCTGTAAAAAAGTATCCAGAGGTGAAACCTTCATCTCCAACTGTCCCGTCT
>CAKNYM010042400.1:0-20784 GCA_932195095.1 Andricus curvator
AAAAACCATTATAGTTATAAATAAAAAACAGTCGAATTTAATAAAAAATAATCGAATTTTCAACAAAATAGTTGAATTTTCAATCAAGAAAGAAATTTTGTTTAACCAATTGTTGAATTTTGCAGCTGAAAAGGCGAATTCTTTACAAAAAAGTTGAATCTTCAACGCAAAAATATGAATTTTCATCAAAAAAGTTAATTTTTAACCAAATAGTTGAATTTTCAACTAAAAACAATCAATTTTCGACAAATAGTTAAATTTGCAGTTAAAAAAATTGATTTTCAGCAAAAAAATAAACGAATTTTCAACCAAAGAAATGAATCTTCAACTAATAAAATGAATTTTTAACAAAGTAGTTAAACTTTTAACTACGCAGTTGAATTGCCAATCCAGAAAATTTATCGTTTACAAAAACTACGAATTTTCAACAACATACATGATTTTTCAGCCAAAAAGTAAAAAAAAAAATAAAAAAATAGATTCTCAATAAAGAAATAACAAATTTTTAAACAAAATAATTGAATTTTTAACAAAATAGTTGAATTTTCAATAACATAGTTAAATTTCTAACAAAATAGTAACATTTTTAACAAGAATGATTAAACTTTAAATATAAACAGTTGCATTTGTAAAAAAATCAAGAAGATTATTTGTTTAACAACAAAGATGAATTTTCAATATAATACATGAATTTTCAACTGAAAAATATAAATTTTCAATAAAAACGAATTTTTAAGTAAATAGTTAAATGTTCGACCGATAAAATGAAATTTTAAAAAAGTATTTCAGCTTTTATCAATATAATTAACTTTTCAACCAAATAATATAATTTTTAACAAAAATCCATTAAAGTTATAAATAAAAGATAGTCGAATTCAATAAAAAATAATCGAATTTTCAACAAAATATTTGAATTTTCAGTCAAGAAAGAAATTTTTTTAAACCAATTGTTGAATTTCCTGGCTAAAAAGGCCAATTTTTCACAAAACAGTTGAATTTTCAACCCCAAAATATGAATTTTCACAAAAAAAGTTCATTTTTAGGCAAAAAGTTGAATTTTCTACGAAAATGGTTGAATTTTCAACCAAAAAATGTTATTTTTCAACAAAAGAATTAAATTTTCAACCTCGTTATGAAATTATTAACCAAAAATATAAAAGTAGACTTTTCATCTGAGAAAAATACATCAAAGACAAATTAAAGCGTCTAAAAAAACAAAAATTGAAATACCAGATTTTTTAAGTAGTCATTTTTGTGTTTTTCAAATTACTGACAAGAATACAATAGAAAATAATTGATGAGAATAAAAAATCAAAATCTATCTCCTGACAAAAATAAATTTCAAAAATTTCAAAACATGTGCATTTTTCAATTCTTGAAAAAAATTTGAATGTTGATGTACGTTGTTGGCTTTCGCAGTCGTAAAATTATATAAAATTCTTTAATTTTGAATGAAATTTTAAATTTTGTTTGACTTATTTTATTAGTAATCATTAATAAAATTTTGAATATTCTTTAATTTTTGTAAAAGTGACTTACACTTGATAAAAACAATTACACTGTATTACAAAAATTTAAAAGATGTCCAAAAATGTTGTAGTCAAAGAAATCTTTGAAAAATATTTTGTAGCGACTTACATTTCATGAAAAAATTTGTTTAGGCAATATTCACACTGCTGTGAAAAAAAACGAAAATTTAAAAAACGTAATTAAATAATTATTTAAATATTCTTTTAAACAAATTTGTTTATCTACGAAGATTTTCTAAGAACATTTACTCTGTAGTAAGAATACAAATTTTAAAAAATACATTACAGTTAAACAATTTTATCTTTCAACATTTTCTTATAGCGACGTAAATTTGATTTTTGAAAACCTTTTTTTTTACATAAAAATTTCATTTAAAAAATTAATTTTGAAAGTTTTTCAATTTTTAATTTGAAATTTGAAATCTACTTTAATTAGAAATTATTTATGTGAAAGTAAAATTATTTCCAAAACGACGCTGTAGTAAAAATACAAATTTATCAAAAATATTGTAGTTAATAATTCTTCAATTATGCTCTAAAAATTTCTAGATTGTTAAAGAATTTATTAAAATATGTAATGAATTTTTCATTATCATTAGAAATTATTTTTTGTGAAATTAAAAAAAAATGCCTTCAAAATCACACTATATTAAAAATACAAAATTAATAAACAAAATATAGTTAACTAATTTATACCTATATACTCATATACACACTACTATTTTCCAACCGAGCAAGTCACGCCTACCCGAAAGGGAAATGGCTTAATGGTATAATAATAATAATAATAATAATAATAATTATTTAAATATTCTGTAAAAAATTTTTTCAGCCAAGAACATATTATGAAAACATTTACACTGTAGTAAGCATACTGTATTACAAATACAAAATTATTTATGAAATTATAGTTAAATAATTATTCAAATATTCTATAAAAAATGTGTCAGCCAAGAACATTTTATGAAAAGATTTACACTGTAGTAAGAATACAAATTTCAATTAAACATTCCCTCTTAACCAAAAATAATTGAATTTTCCTATAGGGTTCCTTCAATTCAGTCAGAATTTTAGGGGAACATACAAAAAAAAAAACATGGGAAAAATGGGTGATTCTTTAAAAAATGGGAATAGGTGTGAAGTCTGTAATAAGACCTCTAATTTTAATTCCATTCATCCATCATTAATTAAGAGCACAAATAAAGGGGGAAAAATTAATTTATGAACGCGTATAGTATCCCGTCTATCAATTAAATAAAATAAATTATTTAAAACATATTAGTATTTTTAATTAATGTTTATCCACAAAGATTTCCCGAATCATGAAATCAATTGCGAAAAAATGGTAGCAATCATTCAGTACAAAGTATCATAATAAACCAGGTTTTGTCGAGACAGCGCAAATTCTGTTTGGGTCCAAAGCTCAGAGCAATATAACATCTGGTTCCAAAAGTAAAGTACCGTAATGTACGGTCGTGCGTTGCAGTGCAAAGTCCAATGCTACGACTTCCTTTGTGTAATTCGCCTCTCACTTTTCTTATTCATAATTACTTTTTTTTTTCCTCAAACGAGAAATTATAAACGATTTCGAGGACAGCGATTACCATCATAACTCTGGGCTACACGTGAGGCACGCGCGATATTAGGGGTCAAATGTGTTTTAATTTCCTTTTCACTATACACAAATTTGAATAAATGATCGTTTAGTAAAGTGGGCTATCGTTTCTTCAATCTCTGATTGTTGGAAAGGGATCACAATGAAAGTAAAAGAAGTAATTTTCTAATTTCCTGGAAATAACAAATTTGGCAGGTAGAGTAACATTCTGATGAGAAGAACTTCATCAAAATACAACGGTTGTTCTACAAAAGGTCGATGTTCATAGACTTTGAGACCAATTGCGAAAAGCGCAATTAACTACTTTCCTTATCATACGAAACTATAATCAATCATTAGAATCGTCACTGTCTAGACGGAGAGATTTTATAGTTTGTAGACACGTTATTAATATTAACAAGTTATCATCAATGGACACACTTATGCTTTTGCATAACTTTGAATGAATACAATTTTTAAAAACAATGTTTATTTAACACAAAATGTAATTTGTCATATTTTAAAATTCACTTTGAATCATGATTTTTAAATCGTGTCAGTTTAATAAGGTATGAGAGAGGAAAATAAGCATCGAGAAGTTGTTGAAAACCATGGAAACAAAATGAAAACAAAAAACGTATACTTTTATATAACTTTAAATGAATACAATTTTAAAAATAAGGTATCATGAACAATAAATGTAATTTTTAATTTTTTAATTTACTTTATATAATTAAATTAGTTTAATAAGGTATGAGAGAGGAATAAGCAACAAGTTGTCAACCATGAAAACACAATGCAAACAAAAACTTATACTTTTATGTAACTTTGAATGAATACGATTTTAGAAGAATATAACGTTTCTTAAACAATAAATGTAATTTGGCTATTTTTAATTTACTTTGAATAATGATTATCAAATCGCATAAGCTTTATAAGGCATAAGAGAGGAAACTAAGAAGCATGAACAAGTTGTTGACAACCATGGAAACAAAATGCAAACAAAAAGTTATACTTTTATATAACTTTGAATGAATAAGATCTTGAAACAATACAACTTTTATCAAACAATGAAAGTAATTTGTTAATTTTTAATTTACTTTAATTGTCAAATCTTATTAGTTTAATGAGGTATAAGAAAGGAAAGTAAGAAGCATCGACAAGTTGTTGTCAACCATAAAAACAAAATATCAACAACTTATACTTTTATATAACTTTGAATGAATATGATTTTCAAAATAAATAACGTTTCTTAAACAATAAATGTAATTTGTCAATTTTCAATTTATTTTAAATGATTGTCGAATCGTATTAGTTTAATAAGGTATAAAAGAGAAAAATAAGCGTCAAGTTGTTGTCAACCATGGAAACAAAATGCAAACAAAAAGTTATACTTTTATATAAATAGTAATGAATACGATCTTGAAACAATACAACTTTTATTTAACAATAAAAGTAATTTGTTCATTTTTAATTTACTTTAATTGTCAAATCGTATTAGTTTCATGAGGCATAAGAGAGGAAAGTAAGAAGCATCGACAAGTTGTTGTCAACCATAAAAACAAAATAAAAACAAAAACTTATACTTTTATATAACTTTGAATATATAAGATTTTAAAAATAAATAACGTTTCTTAAACAATAAATGTAATCTACCAATTTTCAATTTACTTAAAATTATTGTCAAATCAATGTATTAGTTTAATAAGATACAAGAGAGGAAAATAAGGCTCGACTATTTGGTTAAAAATTCCCCTATTTTGTTTTAAAAAAATTTTTTCTTTCGAAAATTCAACTGTTTTGTTAAACATTCGTCTTTTCAAATAGAACATTTATCCCTTTCGATTGAAAATATCTCAATTTTGATTTAGCTGAACATTCATCTCTTTGTTTGAAAATATGTTTATTTTGTTGAAAATTCTGTTCTTCTTTGTTGAATTCAACTGTTTTTCATTCAAAATTGAAATATTTTTTGATTAAAATATCAACTATTACATTTTTCGTTGAGAATTCATGTTTTTTGGTTGAAAATTGATCGTTTTTAGTTGAAAATTGATCGTTTTTAGTTGAAAATATAACTATTTTGCTGAAAATTCGATTTTTTTTAAGTTAATTTTCTAAACGAAAAATTTAACTATTCCGTTTTTGCTTAAAAATTCTGTTTAGTTAAAAATTTATTTACTTTGTAGAAGACTCAAATGTTTTTTATAGAAAATTCGTCCTTGTAAATTCAAAATTTACCTTTTTTGGTGTTTAAAATGAACTTTTTTGTTGAAAATTCAACTTTTTTGGTTGACAATTCAACTGACTTCTAACAAATTCGTTTTCTTGAATTGAAAATTTAATTATTTGGTTTTTTTCTCAAAACTCAATCTTTTTTGTTTGAAAATTTGAGGATTTGGTAGAAAATTTATCTTTTTAAGTTAAAAATTCAACTATCTGGTTAAAAATTTCATTATTTTGTTGAAAATTTTTATTTTTTGATCTAAAATTTAACTGATTTGGACAAAAAAATCTAATTTCCCGTAAAAAAAAAACAATTTTCAAAATAAAAAGAACGAATTTTCAACAAAAAAGGTCAATTTTTCATCGCAGAGATAAATTTTCACAAGAAATGATGAATCATGAACAAAAAAATCAAATTTTGACAATTTTCAACAAAGAAGGATTCTTCAGTTAATAGAGAAAAAATCCAACCAAATCGTTAAATTTTCAAGTCAAAAAGGGAATCTTCCAACACAAAAATATGAATTTTTAACCAGAAAGTTAATTTTCAACTAAATATTCTAATTTTTTACAAAAATGATTGAATTTTCATCCTAAAAAGACAATTAGAAGAGAAAGACTTGAATTTTAAAACCGAAAATGTAAAATTTAAAGAAAAAAAGTACATTTTCAACCAAATAGTTGAATTTTCATCTAAAAATAACCAATTTTGAACAAAAAATAAAATAGTTGAATTTGTAGTTCAAAAAAATTAATTGTAGAATAAAAAAAGGTAAAGTTTTCAAAAAAAAAAGAGTTAAATTTTCCATCGAAGGGACTAGCCTTCAACGAAATATTGTAATAGTTCATATTTCAACAAAAAAAGATTTTAATTTTAAATGAAAAACAAAACATTCAAATTTTCAACCCAAAAATAAGACTTTTTAACGAAAAAGTTATTTTTGAACTAAATATTTGGATTTTCTACTGAAATTTCCAACCAAGAAAGAAGAATTTTCAGAAAACGGTTTAATTTTCAACTTAATTCTTAAATCTTTAAGTCAAAAAGATGAATCCTCTGCCAAATAATTGAATTATCAACCCAAAATATTAATTTTTAACAAGAAAGTTAATTTTTCACAAAATCATTCAAATGATCAAACAAAAAAGCCGTCTTTTCATCAAAAAAAGATTTTAATTCAAAATAAAAAACAATGCATTTTAACCAAAAAGGATGAATTTTCAGCAAAGAAAGATTTTTCAATCCAAAAAGAACAAAAATTCAAGCAAATAATTGAATTTTCTACCAAAATAATAGAATTTTTAACACAAAAAAAAACAAATTTGAACATAACAGGTGAACTTTTAAGCCAAAAAGACGATTTTTCTTCAAAATAGTTGAATTTTCAACTTGATAGTTTAATTTTCAAACAAAAGAGACAAATTTTCAACGAAAATTTTAGATTTTCTACCTAAGTGTTAAATTTTTAAGCCAAAAAGACGAATCCTCTACTAAATAGTTGAATTATCAAATGAAAATATTAATTTTCAAAAAGAAAGTTAATTTTCAACAAAATAATTTGAATCTTCAACCCAAAAATCCGTCTTTTCAGCAAAAAAAGATTTAAATTTAAAATCAAGAACAATAGATTTCAACCCAAAAATATGAATTTTCAGCAAAGAAAGATTCTTCAAAGAAAACAAAAATGAAAACAAAATATTTGATTTTTCTACCAAAATAATAGAAATTTTGACGCAAAAAGACAAAATTTTGTTAAAACAGGTGAATTTTTAAGCCAAAAAGACGAATTTTCTTCAAAACAGTTGAATTTTCAACTTGATAGTTTAATTTTTAAACAAAGGAGACAAATTTTCTACCTACGTGTTAAATGTTTAAGCCAAAAAGACGAATCCTCTACTAAATAGTTCAATTATCAACTGAAAATATTAATTTTCAAAAAGAAAGTTAATTTTCATCAAATAATTTGAATCTTCATCCCAAAAATCCGTCTTTTCAAGCAAGAAAAGATTTTAATTTAAAATCAAGAAGAATAGATTTCAGCCCAAAAAGATGAATTTTCAGCAAAGAAAGATTCTTCAAAGAAAAAAAAATCAAAACAAAATATTTGATTTTTCTACCAAAATAATAGAAATTTCAACGCAAAAACAACAAAAACGACAAATTTCCTACAATACATTTACATCTTTAACAATAAATTTAATATATACTTTATAAATAAAAACGATCAAGCATCAATAAAAAGTAAAATAGTGAAATCGTCAACCATGGAAACAAAATGCAAACAAAAGCTAATACTTTTATATAACTTTGAACAAAAACGATTTTAAAAGAAAATAACGAACCATAAACTATAAATGTAATTTGCCATTTTAAAACTTACTTTGAATAATGATTACAAAAGCGAAAGTGTACACTTTTCGTTCACGCGCAGGATCTCAATGTTTAGCTTTCACGAAGCGGAAAATATTGATTAGATACCTCATCCAAATATTTTATGGCTCAGGTCATGGCTTTCTCCAATTTAAAATTTTACAAGCATTTTCAACTTTTCTAGTTTTGAAATTTAACAACATTTACTGCAATCAAATCAGATTGAATCTTTCATGATACTAGACTTGGAGGTAATGATATTCAAAGCACCGGTAACAAAGAACTGTTTACATTTGCCTACTAATTGTGACGATTCCACAAAATAAAAAATAACAAAGTAAAAAATTTATTTTTAAAGAAAATTGTTTATTTACAGGAAAATTCTTTTATGCAACATTTTTTTCATTTTGTGAAAATGCCAAGTAGTTCAGATCGGTTATTGAATGCGAATCATCAAATCATCAAATCAGCTAATCATTTAAAATTAATTCTGATAGAGAAATAATTATTAACAATGTTTGATTTTATGAATTATAGATTTCTATTATTTGTGGAGAGAAATTTATTTGAAAAGAGACAAATCGAACCATCGAATACCAAACTAGGAAAAAAAATGAAAAATGACTCTTTAGATGCTACTAATAGACAAATTAATTAATTTTTGACGAATGTTTAAACATAAAAGCGGTTTTTGAAGAGGTGCAGTACTTACCAAGTGTACAGTGAGGGAGCAACTACACAACTGAAATGAGTTTCAGCCAAAGCATTGCTTATCTTCGCTTATACCGGACTCTCATCCAATGCCAGCTCGGCTGGCAAGATGATCGATACCACATGGACAGGATTGAAGAATGTGTAGGTAGACGGAAAAATCCTACCTTATCTAACACAGGTACAGATCTGGTGAATTTCTTGGGAATTTCTAACTGACAAGAATTATTTCCTCATGACTAGTTTTAACCTGGTGTATTCAATTTTCTAAGAAGCTTTGTTGATATCAGACAGCTGATATCCCAAGCGTCAAAATGTGCATTTGCCCTAGCGGAAAAATTTTTCACAAAAAAGTACAGAAAACTAAAACTATTTTACAGGAATCTATAAATAAATATAATAAATTACAACCAAAATTACACCAAAATTACAAAAAATAATGTAGAAAAAAGGAATTTTAAACAATACTAGAGCCTCATACGCGCGCTCCGCGCGCGACCAATTTATTTACATGTATTTATTTTATTTGGAAATGAATTTCAATAAAATACCATGAAATTAACTTTTACTTCAATAATTTTGATTTGTACAAGGCTTCGCATGGATACCATCTCACGATGCAGGATAAATAATTCTGTAAAAAATTGAGCCTATTCGTTGAAAAATAGCCAGACTCTAAATTTTGTAATCAAAATTGTTTAAATAATTAAGAATTCTTGTAAATTTACAAAACATAGTAAATAGTCAACGGAAAGATAATCTTAGTTGACTACGCAAACAAATTGTTCTGAATGTGTTCATGAAAATTGTTTAAATAATTAATCATTATTGTAAATTTTCAAAGTATCATAGGAAAGAGGTATTTGAAAAACATTCTTTATTGAGTCCGTAAACAAATTGAGCCTATTCTTTAAAAAATAGCCAAACTCTTGATTTGTTTATCAAAATTGTTTAAATAATTATTCATTCTTTGAAATTTGCAGAGCATTATAGCAAAAAGTCACTGCAAAGATATTCTTACTTAATTCTATAAAAAATGGAGCCTATTCGTTAAAAAATAGCCAAACTCTCAGTTTTTAAATTAAAATTGTTTAAATAATTGAAAATTATTGTAAGTTTAGGAAGCAACATAGATAACAGTCATCGAAAAGATATTCTTAGTTGAATTCGTAAACAAAGTGAGCCTATTTGTTGAAAAACAGCCAAACTCTGAATATGTGTATGAAAATTGTTAAAATAATTAACTATTATTGTAAATTTGCAAAGTAACATAGGAAAGACTTATTTTTAATACATTCTTTTTGGTTCTGTAAACCAATTGAGCCAATTCGTTAAAAATAATGATATTACAAATAATAATTCTTGTATGCTATTCCTTGAAAAATAGACCAGCTCTGAATATTTTTAGAAAAATTGTTAAAATAATTAATAATTATTAAATATTTGCAAAGTATGGTAGAAAAGATTTATTGGGAATACATTCTTTCTTGATTCCCTAAACTAATTGTTCCTATTCGTTGAAAAATGACCGGGCGCTTAATTTGTTTATGAAAATTCTTTAAATAATTAATAATTCTTGAAAATTTGCAAATCATTATAGAAAAAAGTAATCTGAAAGATATTCTTACTTAATTCTGTAAAAAAATTGAGCCTATTCGTTGAAAAATACCCAAACTCTGAATATGTTTATGAAGACTGTTTAAATAATTAATAATTATTGTAACTGTGCAAAGTATCGTAGAAAACAGTTATTGGCAATACATTATTGGTGATTCCGTAAACAAATTGGGCTTATTCGATGGAAAGTGGCCAAACTCTTAATTTGTTGAAATAATTGATAATTCTTGTAAGTTTGCAAAGCTTCATAGAAAAGAGTCATCGGAAGGATATTCTAAGTGAATTCTGTAAACGAAATTTACCGTATTCGTTGAAAAATAGCCAAACTCTTTGTTTATGCAAATTGTTTCAATTATTAATAATTATTGTAAATTTACGAAGCAACATATAAAAGTTTCATCAGAAAGACATTCGTAGTTGACTTTGTAAACAAACTGTACCTATTCCTTGAAAAATAGCCAAACTCTAAATATGTTTATGAAAATTGTTAAAATAATTAATAATTATTATTTATTTGCAAGCTATCGTAGAAACGAATTATTGGAAATACATTCTTTCTTGATACCCTAAACTAATTTATCCTATTCATTGAAAAAAGGCCAAGGTCCTTCTGAAAATTTAAACAAAAATGTAAAGTTGGTTTTTAAATTAAAAAATTAACAAAATTTATTATAAAAAATCCAAACACAATTAAAAAATAAATGGTACTCAAAATTTCGAAAGTTTCAAACATTTTGAAATATAAATGAACTATGACTAAAACGTTAAATCGAAAATGAATCTTTCAAAATACGAATAAAATATTTAAAATGTTAATTAAAAGCCTTATTTTTAAAAAATGCGTGAAAGGAATCGTATATATACCGAAGTATAAATGCATATACTTCCACTAAGCTTCTTATGAAAACAAACATCTCGAGTTCAAATAAACACAGATCGCCCATCGTCGATGAGATCGCCTTATGATTGACTAAGTAACGGTAACGGTAACTAAACGACGAATACCAACTTTCAAAGATAGGATAGTTGAATTTTCACCCAAATTTCAACCCGAAAATAAGAATGTTCAACCAAAAAGTTAATTTTCGACCAAATAGTTCAATTCTACCCTAATACCGATGCATTTTCAATCATAAATTAAATAGTTAAATTTTCAGGGTAAAAAAATTGATTTTGAACCTAAAAGAAAACGAATTATATTTAACTATTTTGTCGAAAATTCGTTTTTTCTTTGTTGAGAATCAATCTGGCTCAAAGATTCAACTATTTTTTTACAAATTCAACTGTTTTTGGTTAAAGTTAAATCTTTTTTATTTAAAAATTTGGCCATCTGGATTCATCTCTTTAGTTAAAAATTTAAATGTTTTGTAAACAAATTGCTGTTTTTTATTGTTAAAAATAACTTTTTTGAACTATGAATTTAACTATTTGTTGAAAATGGATTGTTTTTAGTTTAATATTCATATATTTGGTTAAAAATAACACTTTTTCTTGAAAATTCATGTTTTATGGTTTAAAAATTCAACTGGTTTGTTGAAAATTAACTTTTTAGTTGAAACTGTTGTGTTAAAACTTCAACTATTTTGTTTTTGTTGAAGATTCATCATTTTAGTTGAAAATTTATTTCTTTGATGGAAAATTGAACTATTTTGTTGAAAATTCGCCTTTTCTATTTGAAAATTAATTTTTTGAACTACAAATTGAACTATTTCGTTTGTTGTTGAAAATTGATCGTTTTTAGTTGAAAATTCAACTATTTGGTAAAAATAAACTTTTTTGTTGAAAATTAAACTGTGTTGTAGAAAATTTGTTTTGGTGGCTTACAAATTCACCTGTTTTTTCTGAAAAATGTTTCTTTTTTTTGAAAATTCTATTACATTCGTAGAAAATTCAAATATTTTGTTGAAAAATAACCTTTCTTTGATTTTTTTTCTCTTGAAGAACCTTCCTTTGTTTGAAATTTTGACTATTTTTTTTTAAATCGTATTTTTTTTTCATTTTGAAAATTAATTTTTTGAACTTTCGGTGAAAGTTAATTTTTTTAACTGAAAATCTAAATATTCCATATTTCATTAAAAATTAATTTTTTCAACTGAAAATTCAAGTATACTATTTTTGGTTAATAATTGAATTTTAAAATAAAAATTTAACTACTTCCTTACAAATTCATTTAATTAGTTGAAGATTCATCTCTCAGGTTAAAAAATCAACTGTTTTGTTCAAAAATGGTCTTTTTAAGTTAAAAATTCTATTACTTTGGTTAATAATATCTGGTTGAAAATTAACTTTTTCGTTCAAAATTCATATTTTCAGGTTGGAAATTCAACTGTTTTATAGAAAATTCTTCTTTTGGCTTGAAAATTCAACGATTTGGTTGAAATTCTTTTTCTCTTTTGACTGAAGACTCTTTCTTGATTGAAAATTTATCTTTTTTGGTTGAATGGACCTGATTTTTATTTAAAATAAAAATATTTTGTTGTTGTTAAAATATTAACTATTACATATCATTTTATTGACAATTCATCTTTTTTTTATTGAAAATTCATCTACTTGGTTGAAAATTTAACTCTCTTGCTTTTTGTTCAAAACTGGTTGTTTTTAGTTGAAAATTCAACTACTTTATAGGAAATGCACCTTCTTTGTTAAAAATTTGTCTTTTTGGGTTAGAAATTCCATCATTTTGGTAGAAAATTTCAATATTTGAAGAATCTTTCTTGGTTAATAATTAATTTTTGTTTGTTTGCATTCACCCGTTTTTTTTTTTTAATTAAAAATCCAAGTATTTTGTTAAAAGTTGAACCCGTTTGTCCAAAATTAATTTTGTCTTGTTAAAGATTTATCATTTCTGCTGAAAATTCATCTTTTCCTTGGAAAATTCAACTATTATGTTAAAAATTCGTCTTTTTTTAGGATGTTAATTTTTCAAACTTCACTATTTTATTTTTTGTTTAAAACTGGTCGTTTTTAGTTGAAAATTGAATTATAAGGTTAAAAATGAACATTTTTTGTTGCAAATTTACATACTCCGGTTGAAAATTCAACTGTTTGGTTGAAAACTCAAATATTTTCTTGAAAATATAACTATTTTATTGAAAACTGAATTATTTTGTTAAAAATTCAACTATTTTCTTGAAATGTCTTAGAAAAAATAAGATTGGATTTAAAATTGGCAACGCAAAATTTTTGACTGCATAAATTAGCGGTTATAATTTAAAAAAAAATGAATTCAACTATTCCATGCAATATTCGCCCCTTTCAATTGAAAGTTGTAATCTTTTTTTTTAATGCAACTATCTTATAAAAAAAATATTTTTTCTTGGAGATTCAACTATTTGGTTAATGATGAAACTGTTTTTGGTTGAAGTTTAACATTTTTTTGAAAATTTGACCGTTTGCTTAAAAATTAAACTATTTTGTTGAAAATTCGTCTTTTTTGACTACATAAACTAGGGGTTATAATTGAGAAAAAAATGAATTCAACTATTCCATACAAAATTCGTCCCTTTTAATTGAATTTTTTGTTTTTTAATGCAACTATCTTCTAAAAAAAATATTTTTTGTTTGGAGATTCAACTATTTGGTTAATGATGAAACTGTTTTTGGTTGGTTTAACCTTTTTTTGAAAATTCGACTTTTTCGTTAAAAATCCATCCATGTAGGTTGAAACTTAAACATTTTTGTTAAAAATTAAACTATTTTGTTGAAAATTCGTCTTTTTTGCTCGAAAATTCGAAGATTTTGTTTGCAAATGATGACGTTATAACTATTTGATTTCTAAACCATAAAAGATAAATTTTCAAAAAAAGGTAGTTTTTAACCAAGAAAGAGGACTTTTCAACCAAATAGTCAGATTTTCAAACAAAAAATATTAAACTTAAATCAAAAACAACTGCGTTTTAAACAAAATAGTTGAATCTTAAAGATAAGAAGACGAATTTTTTAGAATTCATCATTTCTTGTGAAAATTTATCTCTTCGATGAAAAATTGACCTTTTTTTATGAAAATTCGTTCTTTTTATGTTGAAAATTGTTTTTTACTGGAAATTAAACTTTTTTGTCCCAAATTTCACTATTTTGTAAAACATTTGTCCTTTTGGAAAGAAAATTCGTCTTTTTAAATTGAATGTTCAAATGCATTCTAAAAAATTCGTCTTTTTATCTTTAAGATTCAACTATTTTATTTAAAACGCAATTGTTTTTCATTTAAGTTGAATATTTTTTGTTTGAAAATTTGACCATTTGGTTGAAAAATCATCTTTCTTGGTTGAAAACTACCTTTTTTTTTATTATAATGTCAACCTCAATAGGTGAATTTGCAACAAAATAGTTCAATTTTTCATTTCGAATAATAATTTTTTTGAAGACAATTGAATTTTCAACAAATCAGTTAAATTTTAGATCCAAAAATAAAATTGTTTAACAAAATATTGGAATTTTTAGGCAAATAAAATAAATACAATAAATTACAACAAAAATTACAGGAACGTACAACTTTTTTCTATTATTGAGACGAATTTTGTACTTTTTTGTATTTCTATGTACATTGTTGTATTTTTTTGTATTTGTCATTTTCTACAAGAATTTATAAAATAATTACAGCTACAAGAATCTACAGGAATTCACATTTTTTGTAACGAAAAAGTTGTTCTTTTTCGACCTAGGATGACAAATATTTAGAGTATTGCAATGAGACAATTTTAAATTAAGATGCGATCATGTATCCATGATCAAATTAAGATGCGATCATGTATGCATGATCGCATCTTAATTTAAAATTATCTTATTATTACAAAAAGCTTCTATGTTTAAGATTTAAAGGAATGGTAGAATATTAAAAGTCAATGATGAATAGTCGTTATTGAAAAAACAAAGCACCTTACATTTGAAGTTTTTTTTTAAATATATATCGCTCAATTGGATACCATATATGACATTTGAAATTATGTAATTTCAATATTCTCAATATTTGTCATTCTAGGTAAAAAAAAAACTTTTTGACTGAAGATAAAAATGGAACAATTGAGAAAGAATTGATCACGGACATTGAAATTAAAAGGTTCGAACTCTTGAAGATGAAAAATTTTTCATTTGAAGTTATAAAAACTGAACCGCAAATTAAGGCACTCAAAGTGAAATACATACTTTTCAATTTTAAACTATCAAAATTAAAGCTTAAAAAAATGTTAATTCAAACGCTCAATAATTTACGCGTATAAAATAGAAGCTTTTAACATTTTTCAATTGAAAATTTTTTAATTAAAAGCCGTTAAACTGCAAGATTTTAACTTTTATACTTTTATTTTTATAAATTTTCAAAATTATATCATTTTATGCAATTTTAGGCTAGAAACATTAATTTATACATTACAATTTGTTTTGAAGTCTTTTTAAATATTCTCTTGAAAATTTGTATTAAATTTTTTTTTTAAATCCTGAAAAAGTAAAAAAAAACTACCTTAAAATCATCCAGATTCTTTTTTGACAAAATTATTATTAGTTTTTCTAGGAATTTGGATACAAATTTTTTATTTATTTGAAACCTTTTAAATTAATTAATTAAGCTTACGAATTTTGTGTTCAAAATCTTCAAAAATCTACATTCTGTATTAAATGGTTTGAAATCTTTACACGTTTTAAATTATTTTGGAATCTTTTCAAAACTTCCGAATATATTTTAAATTTGCTCATATATTTTCCAAATTAATAATTGTTCAATTTCCATTTATTAATTAAAAAAGTTTGTTTTAAATCTTTTTAAATATTATCCGAAAATTAATTTTTCAAAATCAAAAATAATTTTAAATTTTCCCAGCAAAATTAAGAATTTATTTTTATCAACATTTTGATAAAAATGAAAAATCAAAAATCAATCATTCAGTTTTTATTTTTCAAAATATTATCCAGTTTTAAATTAAAAGCCGTCAAACTGCAAAATTTTTACTTTCATACTTTTGATTCACAAATTTTCAAAATTATATCATTTTATGCAATGTTAAGCTAGAAACATTACTTTCTACATTAAAATTTGTTTTGAAGTATTTTTAAATATTCTCTTAAAAATTTGTTTTAAAAAAATAATTTAAAAAATCTCCAGGAATCTAATGATAATATTATTATCTTGGGACTCGAATTTTTCCTACATTTTTGTCAAGATCCTGCAAAAGTAAAAAAAAAACTACCATAAAATCATCCAGATTCTTTTTTGAAAAAATTATTGTTAGTTTTTCTAGGAATATTGATACAAATTTTTTATTAATTCAAAACCTTTCAAATTGCCTAAAAAGCTTATAAATGTTGTGTTCAAAATCTTCCAAAATCTACATTGTGTATTAAATGGTTTTAAATCTTTACACATTTTCAATTATTTTGGAATCTTTTCAAAACTTTTAAATATATTTTAAATTTGCTTGATTATTCTCCAAATTAATAATTGTTCAATTGTCATTTAATAATCAAAAAAGTTTGTTTTTAATCTTTTTAAATATTATCTTAAAATTAATTTTTCAAAATAAAAAATCATTTTAAATTTTCCCAGCATAATTAAGAATTTATTATTATTCTCTTAAAACCTTTAAAGATCCTGGAAAAGCTTCAAAATTTTATTTCGAAACTTTCAAATTTTCTACTAAACAAGACAAATTTTCAAATAAAATGATGAATCTTCAACTAAACAAGTGAAATTTTAAAAAAGTAGTTTAACTTTAACCATGTCATTGAATTTTCAACCAAAAAAGATGAATTCTCAAAGAAAATTGTAATAGTTAAGAACAGATTAAATTTTTTATCAAGAAGAGACATTCAAACGAGAAAGACAGATTTGGAACAAAATTCTTGCATTTGCAAGAATAAAATATTTTCAGTGCAGAATAAAAAAAAAAATTAAGGCAAATTAGAATTTGACAGGAAAATAATTTGTAATAAAAAATAAATAATTTAAAAGACTATTTATTTTTTAATTTTCTTTGATATTTAAGACTTTTTGACGTTTGGAAGAAATTTGAGAACAATTTGTAAATCTGTCAATTTAAAAAAAAAAATATTTTTGTTCTCTTCAAAATTCTATAAATTCCTTAATATCTTTTAAACTGACTCGAATTATTCCTAAAATTGTTTTAAAATTTCCCGGATTCATTTTTGGCAATTTTCGAAATCTTTTGTGAAGTTTTATAATCTTTTAAAATACTCTCTTTAAATTAATTGAAAAAAAGAATCACTTCGAATATTTTAGAACCCAGAAATCTCAAGAAATTTTTTTTATTATTTAAAAACCTTTCAAAATCTTTCGAAGCTTCCAAATTTTATTTCCAAATCTTCAAGATTCTACATCTTGTTTTTAGTTTTTTGAAAAATTTTAAAGCCTTGTTAACTTTTAAAATGATTCTGAAAAAATTCTGCAAAATTTAAAAAATTTCCTTCAAAGAACTAAATTTTGCTTTCAATAACATTATTTTTATATCCTTTAAAAACTTCTTAATATCTCTTAAACTTATTCGAATTTTTTAAAGAAATTTTTTAAGATCGCAAAAATTGATTGCTTTGAAATCTTCCCGATTCTTTTTCGAAACTTCAGGAAATCATTTGAAATCTTTTGAAATCGGTTTAAATATTTTTTTTTTTAAATTAATTTTTCAATGAAAAAAATCAATTGAAATTCTTCCTGGAATCTCAAGTAAAAATTTAGTTATCTTAAGACATTTAAAATCCTTAAAATGCCATTGCATAACAATTGAATTGCAAGTATGGCAAAGGATTTCCACATCTTTCAAGGAAATTCATGCAGGATTTTAATTTTTTAAAGGAATTTTTAAAGCTTTCAAACGTTTTAAGGATTTTATATTATTTTAAACATTTTCAGGGATTTGAAAAAATAAAAAAAATAATTCCAATTTTCACAAGAATCTACAATAAAATACAATAAAATACAACCACAATTACAGAAAAGTACAACTTTTTTTATCATTGATACGAATTTTGTACTTTTTTTAACAACTTTTTATAAAAAATTATAACTGCAAGAATCTGCAGTAATTTACATATTTTGCAGCCAAAAGTTGTCGATTTTTTCTACTATCATCCACATTCTTTTTTGACAAAATCATTGTCAGTTGTTCTAGGAATTTCGATACAAATTTTTTATTCATTTAAAACCTTTTGAATTGCTTGAAAAGCTTATAAATTTTTGCGTTCAAAATCTTCAAAAATCTACATTGTGTATTAAATGGTTTGAAATCTTTACACGTTTCAAATTATTTTGGAATCTTTTTAAAAGTTTTAAATATATTCTAAATTTGCTTGGTCATTTTCTAAATTAATAATTGTTCAATTGTCATTCATTAATTAAATTAGAGAGAGATAATTATTTACAAGAAATCTTTGATTTCACAAAGACTTAAATGATATCTCAAATATTTCAATAATTTCACAAATATTATCAGATATTGCAAAAATATTTTTAATATTTCGCAAAAATTTTCAAAGATAACAGGAAGATTTCACAAAGATTTCAACGATTTCCCAAATATTTCCAAGATTTCACAAAGATTTCAGATAGATTTCAATGATTTTCCAAATATTTAAATGATTTCCCAAAGATTTCAATGATTTTTCAAAGATTTTTGAAGAATTTACGAAGATTTCACAAGTACTTAACAAAGATTTCACAAAGATTCCACAAAGATTTCAACGATATCCCAAATATTTACAAGATTTCAAATATTTCGCAGAGATTGCAGATAGATTTTAAAGATTTCAAATATTTCGCAAAGATTTTCACAGAATTCACAAAGATTTCACAAAGATTTTAATAATTTCCCAAAAATTTCACAAAGATTTCAATGATTATCCAAAGATTTCACAAATATTTCAGATAGATTTTTAAGATTTCACTAAGATTTCAGGTAGATTCCAAAGATTGAACAAAAAAATTAATTATTTTCTAATGATTTCACAAAGATATCAAATATTTTGCAAAGATTTGTAGAGAATTCACAAAGATTTCACGAAGATTTCAATGGTATCTGAAAGATTTTAAAGATTTGACAAAGATTCCAAATAGATTGCAAAGATTGAACAAAGATTTCAATGATTTCCTAATGATTTTACAAAAGATTTCAAGTACTCTGCAAAGATTTTTAGACAATTTACAAGGATTTCATAAAGATTTCAATGATTACCCAATGATTTCAAATATTTCGCATAGATTTCAGATAGATTTTAAAGATTTCACAAAGACTTCTATTATTTCACAAAGATATCAGAGAGATTTTTAAGATTGAACAAAGATTTCAATAATTTCACAAACATTACCGAATATTTCCAACATATTTTGCAAAGATTTTTAAAAAATGCACAAAGATTTCTCAAAGACTTCTATGATTTCACAAAGATATCAACCAGATTTCAAAAATTTAACTAAGATTTCAATGATTTTCTAATGATTTCATGAAGATTTCAAAGATTTCCTACAGATTTCAATAATTTCACAAATAGTATCAAATATTCCAAAAATATTTATAATGTTTTGCAAAGATTTCCAAAGATTTCATAAAGACTTCACAAAGATTTCCCAAATATTTCTAAGATTTCACAAAGATTTTAAAGGTTTCGCAAGGATTTCGGATATATTTCAAAGATTTCAAAGAGACTTAAATTATTTCTCAAATATTTCAATAATTTCACAAATCTTATTAGATATTGCAAAAATATGTCTAATATTTCGCAAATATTTTCAAAGATTTCAGGAAGATTTCACAAAGATTTCAACGATTTCCGAAATATTTCCAGGATTTCACAAAGAATTCAGATAGATTTCAATGATATCCCGAAAATTCCAAAGATTTCAAATATTTCGCAAAGACTTCAGATAGATTTCAATGATTTTCCCAAGATTTAAATGATTTCCCAAAGATTTCAATGATTTTCCAAAGATTTTTGAAGAATTCACGAAGATTTCACCAAGAATTCACAAAGATGCCACAAAGATGCCACAAAGATTTCAACGAATTCCGAAATATTTCCAAGATTTCACAAAGAATTCAGATAGATTTCAATGATATCCCAAAAATTTCAAATATTTCGCAAAGATTTCAGATAGATTGCAATGATTTTCCAAAGATTTAAATGATTTCAAAAAAATTTCAATGATTTCCCAAAGATTACAAATATTTTGCAAAGATTTCAGATAGATTTCAATGATTTTCCAAAGATTTCAATGATTTTCTAAGGATTTCAATGATTTTCCAAAGATTTTTGAAGAATTCACGAAGATTTCACAACACTTCACAAAGATTTTACAAAGAATCCACAAGGATTTCAACGATTTTCCAAATATTTCCAAGATTTCGAATATTTTGCAAATATTTCAGATAGATTTCAATGATTTCAATGATTTCCCTAAGATTTCAAAACTAGCGCAAAGATTTCAATGATTTCCCAAAAATTTGAATGATTTCCCTAAGATTTCAAATATTTCGCAAAGATTTGAATGATTTCGCAAAGATTTCAAATATTTCGCAAAGATTTCAGATAGATTGCAATGATTTTCCAAAGATTTCAATGATTTCAAAAAAATTTCAGTGATTTCCCAAAGATTACAAATATTTTGCAAAGATTTCAGATATATTTTAATGATTTTCCAAAGATTTCAATGATTTTCCAAAGATTCTTTGAAGAATTCACGAAGATTTCACAAAGACTTCACAAAGATTTTACAAAGATTCCACGAATATTTCAACGAT
>CAKNYM010042400.1:39818-69921 GCA_932195095.1 Andricus curvator
ACCATAACTTCCCTACGCTTCAATAAAATATATTAATAGTATAGGTCGATCGATTCGTCTCGAAGCAAGGAATCTTTTATATTCCTGCATCAACTTTGAATTATGCCAATGAAAAAAGTTTTACTATAAAAAAACGATTTTTCAAATATTATTAAGTGCTCCGAAAAAATGCAACAAATATTTTTAGAAATCCTTCGGTCAGTTTCAAGATATTAGTCGGGAAAATAAGCCCTCCAAATTTCATCAATTTATCTGCGACCGTTTTCAAGTTATCGTGTTCACAAAAAAGCGTGACATCCACACATCCACGCATCCATACATCCATACATCCACACACACATCCACACACACACACATCCGGAAAATTGCTTAGAACATTGTATTAGACATTTTTAAATGGGGGAAGGTTCAATTAAATGAATTTAAAAATTTTGGAAAATGTTACCATTACAAAGCTTCCTCTATGAGGAAACAAAAAGGGGAAGACTGTGCACCCTGATTTCAGTTAACGTTTACCGAAGATATTTACACATAAATCTGTCTTGGGTCGTAGTTGAGGACGCACGTGATGTTTTTTTTTCAAAAATATTTTACCACAATGTCTGACCTACCTAACGTCCTAAAAAAATTTAGTTTTTTTTTTAAATTTAATAATATTTTTAACATATATTAAAAAAAAGAATAAATAAATAAATTAAAAACAAGTAAAAATTAAATTAATAAACATCAAATTCTTTAAATATATATTATTTGATATTTGAAAAAAAAAATTTCAATAAAAATTTTTTTTTTTCTTTAATTTCCCCCAGTTCAAAGAAAATCGCTCTTATGGCTAACAACTCTGATATTCTTGATCTAGAAGCTTTTACTGTATTCTTCTAAATTTTTTTCCACCATTGTTATTTAATTAATATTATTTTTTTTTTAATCTTGTTTCCGGGTGAACCCGGTTTTTCATCATAGTCACGGACCAAGTCAAGTGACTAATGAGATGAGGATGTTATATGTCAATTTAATACGATGTCTGAAATCTTCTGCGATGATGTTGCAGGTACAAAACTAGGAGCATAGTGTAGTTGAGAGTTCGTATGTTACCGCTGTCTTCCATACACAGCGGCCGCAAGCGTAGGAGGTGACAACAGTCGTCTCTGGATGCTTTGTTAGAGCTTATTATTATTATTATTACGTTAATTGAATGAAGAAATTGTCTTTTTTTCTGATTTTTTTTTTAATATTCTGAAATGTTAATAATTATATAATAATATTATATAATAATATAATATTATATTATATTATTGATACTATTATTAATATTGTTCCCGCTTTTCGTGAAAAACAGCCGGCAAAGGGCTTTCTTGCCGGCGTCGGCAGTCTAGACTGCATTCATATAAACAAAAATTCAAGATATTTTTTAGTTACGCTGCTTTAAAAATTTCTCGATAATCAGTTTTTCCTATATTTAAAGAAAATGAGGACCCTTTATACTCTGGTCTTCACCTTGGTCGTACTTCTTAATTCTATTGGTAAGTATAGTATAATTTAATATCATCTTCAAAGGTATTATGTGTGTAAAATCAAGCACAAAATTAATTGAGTAATTTTTTGCTTAATTATACATCGAGACCAATTCATAAAACATAATACCTAAACACCTATTGCATAATACATACATGATAAATATGTATATTTATACTCTGGTTTTTACCATGGAACTGCTTCTTAATTCTATTGGTAATTATAGTACCAATATATATCTACTTTAAAGTTATTAAATTACTCAATTAATTTTGTGCTTAATTTTACATCAAGAATAACTTTAAAGATGATATCAATTCATACTATATTTATCAATAGAATTAAGAAGCGCGACCAACGTGAGGACCAGAGTATAAAGGGTCCATATTTTCTTTAAATATAGGAAAACCTGATTTTCGAGAAATTTTTAGAACAGCGTAACTAATGAATTTTCGGATGTTTCGTGTATATATATACTATTTTTTGGTATTTGTGTTTTCCCCTTCCTGAAGATAGATTGCAAGAGACTCTGTGGTGGGGCTTCGTGACCTGAAAAATTCTAGTCAGCATCAACTTATTTATTCAGTTGTTGATTCCTCGCACGTGTTTTATCATTTTACCTTGAAAACTCAGAACCCGAATGAAAAATCAGAAGAAAGATTATTTGGCCATAAGAAAATTTCTGTGAATCAAGAAAAAAATATTGATTGGCTATCAAAGAAAAGTTTCTTTAATTCAAAGAGTACCAAAGAGTCTTTGTATTAAAGAAATTCTTTTGTTCTAGGAAATAGTTTCTTGTTCCAATGACAATTTTACTTTAATTTAAAATGATTTTTTTTAATTATCTGGTTATTTTTTTTTTAATGAAAAAAAATTGATAGTTTACTTCTTTTACGCTTGAAAAATATGTACCAGTTTTTAGGAACGTGTATTAATATTATACCTTGAGAAGCTCAGTGAACCTAATGTTTGAAGAGTACATGAATTACAATCTCTCTTTGACAAATATTTTTCAAAAGAGAATTTTACGGAATTGAAATTCTTTTGAGGTCATGTGTCAAATAAAGCCTTTTTCCGTATACAAAATTGATGAGTGGCATGTAGGTAGGTTTTTTAAATCCCTTGGAATGATTGAAAATATTCGAAGTCTTTTCAATCTTTTGAAATCCTTTAAAATCCTTATAAAGTGGAGAATATCTGGTGGAAAAAATTTTCACAAGAAAGTAAAACATTTCTAGGACTATATTTTTATAGAAATCTCTACTTTTGGTAAAAAAATGTGCAAAATTTAACAACAAAAAAATACAGTTAAATACAAATAGCTATTGCTTCCTCATAGAGGAAGCTTTGTGATGGTAACATTTTCCAAAATTTTTAAATTCATTTAATTAAACCTTCCTCAATTTAAAAATGTCTAATAAAATGTTCTAAGCAATTGTCTGGCTGTGTGTGTTGTGTGGAGGTGTATGTGTGGAGGTCTGTGTCACACTTTTTTGTGACCACGATAACTTGAAAACGGTTGCAGATAAATTGATGAAATTTGGAGGGCTTATAGTAAAACTTTTTTGATTAACATAATTCAGAGTTGATGCAAAAACAGAAAAGATGTGTTGATTCGAGGCGATTCGATTGACCTATGACATTGATACATTTTACTGAAGAGTAAGGAAGCTATGGTCATGCATAATACTTGAAAATACGGTTTTTTTATAGTAAAACTTTTTTCATTAGCATAATTCAAAGTTGATGCAAGAACATAAAAGATTCCTTGGTTCGAGACGAATCGATTGACCTACAATTATAATACATTTTATTAAAGAGTAGGGAAGTTATGGTAATTTATATATTTTCAAAATCGATTTTTATAGTAAAAATTTTCTCATTCTCATAATTTAAAGTTGATTCGAGAATAGAAAAGTTGTGTTGATTCAAGACGAATCGATTGACCTATAATATTGATAATCTACGAGCGCAGGTGCAATAATTCCACCTAATAGTTAAACAATTTAATTTTGAGCATTTAAAAAAAATCTTTAAAAACGGTTGAAAAATACGACCTGTGGAAAAGAATTCTTCTTTTTCGCCCTGTTTTCAAGAAACTCCATCTCGTTTGGTGAAAACTTCTACTATTTGGTTGAAAAATTAATTATTTTATTCGAAATTTAAGTATTTTATTACAGAATCATCTAGTATGGTCAAAAATGCAAGTACCTGGCTAAAAGTTAAACTAATTTCTTTCAAAATTATTTTTTTGGTTAAAGATTTATCTAACTGGTTGAAAATTTAACTATTTCATTGTTAGAAAACTAATCTTCTAGGCTGAAAATTTGTTTTCTTTTTGGTTAAGAATTAATTTTTATAACAATTGAAAATTGATCTTTCATAGTTAAAATTAAGTTACTTGGCTGAAAATGAAATTATTTTGTTGCAAATTTGTTTTTTTTGGTGGAAAATTAATCTTCTTGTTTTAAAAATCATCATTTTGCCTAAAAACGCAACTGTTTGATACAAAATTACTGTTTCAGTTGAGGATTCAAATATTTTGTTATAAATTCGTCTTTTTTGGTTGAAAATTAAATAATTTGGTAGAATGTTAGACAATGTGGTTGAAAATTAACTTTTTTGCTTATGAGTCATATTTTTTCTTGAAAATTCAACTATTTTATTTCAAATTCGGCTTTTTTTAATAATAAGTTTTTTGTTGGAAAATCATAGTTCCTGGTTGAAAATGTAACTGTTTTATAGATGATTCGTCTTTTGGGCTTGAAAATTCTATAATTGTGTTGAAAATTGATGTATTTTGTTCAAAATTCGTTCTTTTCGTAAAAAACTAATCTAATTGGTTGAAAATTATTCTTTTTGGTTGAAAATTAAAATATTCCGTTGAAAATTAGTCTTTTTTGGTTGAATACAATTTTTTTTCTTTTCTTAAAAAATTAATGTTTTCATCCGAAAATTTCACTATTCCATTTTTGGTTGAAACTAGCTCGAAAACTCATCTATTTTGTTCAAAATTCATCTTTTTTGTTATTAAATTAATTTTTCTTGTTGAAAATTCACCTTTTTGGTTGAACATTCACCTACTGAGTTAAAAAATTCGTCTTTTTTGGTTTCATTTAAGTTGTTGAAAATTCGTTTTGTTTTGTTGTCAAAAATTTTTTTTTTTCAACTGAAAACTTAAAGATTTCATGTTTGCTTCAAAAGTATCTTTTTTTAGTTGAAAACTTAACCCTTTTGTAAACATTTTTTTTCCATAGAAAATTCAACTGCTTTGTTAGAAATTCTTGGATTGAAAATTCATTTTTATGGTAGAAAAATCATCTTTCTTTGTTGAATTTTTTTTCCTGGAAGCTCAATCATTTGGTTGTTAATGAAACTAAAAATTCGTTTTGTTTTGTTGTTGAAAATTACTTTCTTAAACTGAAAACTCCATGACTTCATGTTTGCTTCAAAAATATCTTTTTTTTTTACTTGAAAATTTAACTCTTTCATCAAAAATTTGTTTTAAAAAAAATCAACTGCTTTGTTATAAATCCGTCCTTATAGATTGAAAATTCATCCTTTATGGTAGAGAAGTCATCTTTCTTTGTTGAATTTTTTTTGCTTGGAAGCTCACTCATTTGGTTGTTAACGAAACTGTTTTGTTATGGTTTAATTTTGTTATTGTTGTTGAAAATTCATCTGTTTGGGTTAAAGGGCCTGGTTGAAAATTCAACTATTTCGTTGAAAATTCAATATATTTCGACTTGAAGTCTTGAAAATTTAAAGTTTTTCATATTAAATTCAATATATGTACATTTTGCTTCCCCATAGAAGAAGCTTTGTGATGGTAACATTTGCCAAAATTTTTTAATTCATTTAATTAAATCTGCCTCAATTTAAAAATGTCTGATACAATGTTCTAAGCAATTGTCTGTCTGTGTGTGTGTCTGTGGGGAGGTGTGTGTGTGTGTGGATGTCACACTTTTTTGTGAACACGATAACTTGAAAACGGTTGCAGATAAATTGATGAAAGGAGGGCTTATAGTAAAACTTTTTTGATTAACATAATTCAAAGTTGATACAAGAACAGAAAAGATGTGTTGATTCGAGACGAATCGATTGACTTATAATATTAATACATTTTATTGAAGATTAAGGAAACTATGGTAATGCATAATATTTGAAAATACGGGTTTTTATAGTAAAACTTTTTTCTTGAACGTAATTCAAAGTTGATGCAAGGATATAAAAGATTCCTTGGTTCGAGACGAATCGATTGACCTATAATATTAATACATTTTACTAAAGAGTAAGGAAGTTATGGTAATTTATATATTTTTAAAATCGATTTTTATAGTAAAAATTTTCTAATTCTCATAATTTAAAGTTGATTCGAGAATAGAAAAGTTGTGTTGATTCAAGACGAATCGATTGACCTATAACATTGATATATTTTATTGAAGAGTAAGGAATCTATGGTAATGTCTAATATTTGAAAACACGGTTTTTTATAGTAAAAAAGGAAGCAAAGAAAGTAAAACATTTCTAAGTGAAGAAATTAACAATAACGTATAAGTTTCTACAGCTGTAAAATTCGTTCGACTTTATATTAATATCTTTTTCACTTTTGTTTTGTTGTAAAAATCTACGAAGTATTTTTTTTTTAATTTGGACATTTGACGTCATAAAAAAAGCTTTTATTTTTACGTAAATTGTTGTAAAAAATTACAAAAAAATATAAATTTTTACAAACAATACTTCTAGAATCGAACTGTAGTTCGTTTATTGATAATTGAAGAGTAATTGATTTTACAGGACGATTTTGAATGTGCTCAAAATTAAGCAAGTTACAGATTTTAACTTGAAAAATAGAAATTTTTCAGTTGATTGAAACTTTATAAAATATTCTTAATTTTAAAATAATTTCAAATTAATAATTTCATAATTGGACGCTCTAATTCAATTCCAAATCCTATTCAAATATTGTTTCAATCTAGAATATTCCATTCTTTACTATTTAATTTGAAATTTTTTAATTAAAGATGAAATTTTTTTGATATTTAGCAATATTTGACTATTTATTTGAAATGAGCAATTAAATATTAAAAACTAGAAAATTTTAAACTGATCTATTGGAAATAAAAAGCCTTGAATCATTGATATCTCAGAGTGTTAAATTTCAAATTTGAACGTTACAATTTTATTTATTCTATTTAACAAATTTTTAATAAATGCAGTGAAATTATTGAATTTTGATGCATAAATAACAATTGAACAATTATCAATTTGGAAAAAATTTGAGTTAGTTTAAGACGTATTTACAAGTTTTGAGAAATCGAAAAATAAAAAATATAAATTTAGATTTTTGAAGTTTTCGAAATTAAATTTTAAAACTTTTCGGGGACCTTTAAAGGTTTTGAGAAAATAAAAGAAATTCTTAGGTTTGATGGGAAAATTTAAAATGATTTTTCATTTTGAAAAATTAATTTTAAGAGAATATTTAAAAAGATTTAAAACAAAGTTTTTTGATTAAAAAATAACAATTGGACAATTATCAATTTGGAAAAAATTTGACTTAGCTTAAGAGATATTTACAAGTTTTGAGAAATCGAAAAATAAAAATAATAAACTTAGATCTTTGAAGTTTTCGAAATTGAATTTTAAAACTTTTCGGGGATCTTTAAAGGGTTTGAGAAAATAAAAAAAATTCTTAAGTTTTCTGAGAAAATTTAAAATGATTTTTTATTTTGAAAAATTAATTTTAAAAGAATATTTAAAAAGATTTAAAACAAATTTTTTTGATTAAAAAATAACAATTGCAGAATTATTAATGGGGAGAATAATCAAGCAAATTTAAAATATATTCAAAAGTTTTGAAAAGATTCAAAAATAATTTAAAACGTGAACAGATTTCAAACCATTTCAAACACAATGTAGATTTTTGAAGATTTTGAACTCAAAATTTATAAGCTTTCTAAGCAATTTAAAAGGTTTTAAATAAATAAAAAATTTGTATCAAAATTCCTTTAAAAAAACTAACAATATTTTTTTGTTGGAAAAATTAATTTAAAAAAAATATTTAATAAGATTTAACAAATTTTCAAAAAATAATCTGGATGATTTTAAAAGGTAGTTATTTACGCAGGATTTTCAAAAAATTGTAGGAAAAATTCGAGTTCCAAGTAATAAAATTATCATTAGATTCCTGGAAAATGTTTAAATGATTTTTTTCAAACAAATTTTTTTAAGAACATTTAAAAAGATTTTTAAACAAATTGAAATGTATAAAAAGAACTGTTTGGCTGCAAAATATGTAAATTACTATAGATTCTTGTAGTTGTAATTTCTTGTAAAAAATTTGTAAACAAAGTACAACATTCGCATCAATAATAAAAAAAGTAGTACTTTCCTGTAATTGTGATTGTATTTTATTGTATTTATTTGTAGATTCTTATAAAAATAGTTTTAGTTTTCTGTATTTTGTTGTAAAAATTTTTCCATCGGGCATATCCTTTGCAATTTCATAGAACTTATTTTTTATTTTTTCAAATGCCTAACAATTTTTGAAATAATATAAAATCCTTAAAACGTTTGAAAGCTTTAAAAATTCCTTAAAAAAAAATAAAATCCTGCATGAATTTCCTTGAAAGATTTTGAAATCCTTTGTCATACTTTCAATTCAATTGTTATGCAATGGCATTTTAAGGATTTTAAATGTTTTAAGATAACAGAATTTTTACTTGAGATTACTCTCCTTAGAATTTGAATTAATTTTTTTATTGAAAAATTAATTTAAAGAAAATATTTAAACCGATTTAATAGGATTTCAAATGATTTCCTGAAGTTCGAAAAAGAATCTGGAAGATTTAAAAGCAAAATTTTTCAATTCTGCAATCTTACGGAATTTTTTGAAAAAATTTGAATAGGTTTAAGAGATATTAAGAAGTTTTAAAAGGATATAAAAATAATTTCATTTAAAGCAAAATTTAGTTCTTTGAAGATTTCAAACACAAAATTTACAAGTTTTCAAAGAATTTTAAAAGGTTTGAAGAGAATAAAAAAATTTTGTTAAGATTTTTCGAAAAATTTTTAATGAGTTTTTATTTACAACAGTTATTTGAAGAGAATTTAAAAATTTTTTAAATAATAAATAAAATTTCTTAAGATTTCTGGGTTCTAAAATATTCTGAGTGATTATTTTTTTGAATTAATTTAAAAAGAATATTTAAAAAGATTATAAAACTTCACAAAAGATTTCCAAAATTTTCAAAAATGAATTCTTAAAATTTAAAAAAATTTTAGGAATAATTCGAGTCAGTTTAAAAGATATTAAAGAATTTGCAGATTTTTGAAAAGAACAAAAATGTTTTTTTTAAATTGACAGATTTACAAATTATTCTCAAATTTCTTCCAAACATCAAAATGTCTTAAATATCAAAGAAAATTAAAAAATAAATAGTCTTCCGAATTTTTTATTTTTTATTGAAAATTATTTTCCCTTCAAATTCTAATTTGCCTTATTTTTTTTTTTATTCTGGACTGAAAAATATTTTTTTCTTGCAAATTCAAGAATTTTGTTCCAAATCCGTCTTTCTCGTTTGAATATTTCTCTTCTTGATCAAAAATGTAATCTGTTCTTAAATTAAAATTTTCGTTTTTCAAATTAAAATATTTTTATTTGAGGATTCAACAATTTTCTTTAAAATTCATCTTTTTCGATGAATTCAAATCTTTTTGATTTAAAATTAAGAATAATTTTTAGTTTAACTATTAACTATTACATTTTTCGTTTAGAATTCATCTTTTTTGGTTGAAAATTCAATTACTTTGTTAAAGTTAAACTACTATGTTAAAATTTCACTTGTTTAGTTGAAGATTCATCATTTGATTTGAAAATTCGTCTTGTTTGGTAAAAAATCAATAAAAAAATTATTATTAGTAAATTATTAATAATAATATAATAATAATAATTAATAGATAATTTAAAAAAAATTATTATCAACAATATAAATGTAACTGTTTGGTTGAAAATTAATCTGCTTTGGTTGACGATTTAACTATTTGGTTGAAAATCCGTCTTTTTTTTTATCGAAATCAGCATTTTTTGATTTGATTTTTTTTTAAATATTAACTATTACAAGTTTTGCTGATAATTTATCTATTTTGGTGGAAAATAAACTATTTATGTAAGTTGAGCTACTTTCTAAAAAAATTCATATTTGTTTTGGTTGCAGATTCATAATTTTCGTTAAAAATTAAACTATTTGGTTTAGAGTTACCTTTTTTGTGTGAATTATATATTTTTAGATTGAAAATTCGACTGCTTTGTAGAAAATTCAACAATTTCGTAGAAAATTAAACTATTTGATTGACAATTAAATTTTTTGTTGAAAATTCAAGTTTCTGATTAAAAATTAAACTAGTTTTGTAGAAAATTGATCTATTTTCGGTTAAAAATTAACTATTTATTTGAAAATCTAACTATTTGGTAGCAAATTAATTTTTAGTTAGAAAAATCATGGTTGGCTTCAAAATTCAACAATTTGGTTGAAAATTGATCTTTTTTGGTAGAAAATTAATTTTCTTGTAGGAAAATTCAGTTTTACGGTTAAAAATTCATCCTTTGTGTATAAAAATGTAACTGTTTAAAAAGTAATTTTTTTTCGTTAAAGATTCAACTATTTTCTAGAAAATTAATCGCTTTGATCTTAAATTAAAGTATTTTTAGCTGAAATATCAACTATTACAAGTTTTGATGAGAAATCATCTTTTTGGGGTGCAAAATAAAAATTAATTTTTTTTATTGAAGATTCATAATTTAGTTAAAAATTAAACTATTTGGTTATAAATTACTTTTTTTGTTACAATTTCATATTTCCGGATTGAAAAGATCAACTGTTTTGTAAAAAATTCGTCATTTTGACTTGAAAATTCATCGATTTGGTAGAAAATTAAACTATTTGGTTGAAAATTAACTTCTTTGTAAAAAATTCATAAATTCATTCATGTTTGAAAATTCAACTATTTTGGTAAAAATTGTATTAATTTGGTCAAAAATTAAAAGAATTATTTGAATATTTAACTTTTTGGTAAGAACTTAACTTTTTTGTTCAAAAATCATATTTGTGACTTCAAAATTCAAAAATTTGTTTGAAAAGTCGTCTTTTTTGGCAGAACATTAATCTTCTTAGTAGCAAATTCATATTAAAAAAAAAATTAAAAATATTCATTAATATGAATTTTTAATTTAAAAAAATAAATTATAATAAAATTTTAAATTATATAATAACATTTTTTGAATCTTAGTTTCTTTAGCTTCTTTTGAAATCTTCTAAAATTATATAAATAATACAAATTATGAATAAAAAAATAACAATTTAGTTAGGAACTCATATTTTTGGCTTAAAAATTCAACAAATGGGTTGAAAGTTAAATTAATTTGTTAAATCTATTTTATCGAGAATTCAACTGTTTTGTAAAACATTAATTTCTTTTCCATTCAACTTTTTGAAAATTTATTTATTTTTTTTATTTTTGGTTGAGAACTTATTTTTTTAGCCGAAAATGTAAATATTTGGTTGAATCTTCATGTATTATGTTAAAAATTCATTTTTTTGCTGAAAATTAATCATCTTTGTTGAAAACTCATCTGTTTAGGTTAAAAATTTAGCTATTTGATTGAAAATTAATCTATTTTGTTGAAAGATTAATTATTCGGTTGAAAGTTCAATTATTTTGTGAAAGTCATATTTTTGTATTTAAAATTCAACTATAAATTCAAATTTATCATCTTGGTTGAAAATGAATATTTTGGCGAAAATTCGATCATTTGGTTGAAGATTGAATATTTTTATTGGAAATTCATATTTTCGGGTAGAAAATTCAACGGTTTTATAGAAAATTAGTATTTTTTGGTTAAAATCAATTGATTTCGATTTAAAATTAAAATCCCTTTTCGAATAAAATATTAAATTTTACTTTTTTCGTTAATAATTTATCTTTTTTTTTTTAATTCAAATACTTGGTTGATAGTTGAACTAATTGGTTAAAAATTCTTTTTTTGTTTGTTTTTTTTTTGGTTGAGGTTTTGTCATTTTAGTTGATAATTTATCTTTTTGATTAAAAATTTAACTATTTTGTTGAAAATTCCGGTATTTGCTGGGCAATTGACATTTTTCTTCAAAATTCACATTTTCGAGTTGAAAATAAAAGTTTTTTGTAAAAGATTGGTCTTTTTTGGTTAAATTAATTTGTTTTCAATTTTAAATTAAAATACTTTTTAGTTGAAATATTAACTTATTTTTCGTTCAGAATTCATATTTTTCGGTTGAAAATTCAACTACTTGTTTGAGAGTTGAACGACTTGGGAAAAAATTCATTTTTTTAGTTAAAGATTCATAATTTTAGATAAAAATTTTTCTCATTGGTTGAAAATGTATCTGTTATATTAAAAATTTAACTATTTGCTTAAAAATTTTCTTTTTTTAATTAAAAATTCATATTTTTAGGTTGAAAATTCAACTGTTTTGTACAAAACTGGTCTTTTTTGGTTAAACTAATTTTTTTTTTAATTGGAAATTAAAATATTTTTTAGCTGAAATATTAAATTTTTCGTTCAGAATTCATCTTTCTTCAGTTGAAAATTCAACTACTTGTTTGAGATTTGAACGACTTGGGAAAAAATTCATTTTTTTTAGTTGAAGATTCATAATTTTAGATAAAAATTATTCTAATTGTTTGAAAAATTTATCTATTTGGTTGAAAATTTAACTCTTCGCTTGAAAATTACTTTTCTTTATTAGAAATTCATATTTCTAAGTTTAAAAGTCAACTGTTTTGTAAAAAATCGTCTTTTTTGCTTACAAATGGTGTAAAATTTTTGTAGAAAATTCAATTATTTTGTTAAAAATTATACATTTTTGTTGGAAATATATATTCTTGGGTTGAAGTTGAACTGTTTTGTAGAAAATTAATCTCCTTTGATTAAATATATAATTGTTTTTGTTTAATAATTACCACCTTTTTTTGTTGAAATATCATCTTTTACATTTTTAATCGTGAATTTATCATTCTTTAGCTGAAAATTCAACTACTTGTTTAAAAATGATTTTTTTAATTGAAAATTTAACTATTTTGTTGAAAACTCAATTATTTGCTTGAAAATTATCTTTTTTTATTGAAATTCACATTTTTAGGTTGAAAATTTGACTGTTTTGTTGAAAAATCATTTTTTTTCTGTTAAAAATTTATATTTATTTATATATATATTTTTTTTTGAATTCATCTCTTTGGTTGAAAATTTAAATATTTTGTTGAAAATGCAACTATTTTGTTAAAAAATTGTTGAAAATTGATCTTTTTTGGATAAAAATGCAACCATTTGGTTGAAAATTAATTTTTCTTGGCTGAAGATTTATCATCTTAGTTCAAAATTTAACTATTCTGTTGAAAATTCATTTTTTTTGCTGAAGATTCAGCATTTTAGTGGAAAATTCATCTCTTGGATTGAAAATTTAACTATTTTATGGAAATTTTTTTTTTTTTTTTTTTTTTTTTGAGAATTAATTTATTTTACTGAAAATGTAACTATTCCATTTTTGTTTGAAAATTAATCTTTTCTAGTTGAAAATGCAACTATTTGATTGAAAATTCATGTATTTTTTTGAAAATTCGTATTTTTTGGTAGAAAATTAATCTTCTTGGTCAAAAATGCATCCTATTTGGCTAAAAATGTAACTGGTTACAAAAGTCACTTTTTTGTTGAAAAGTCAACTGTTAGATAATTCGTCTTTTTGGCTTTAAAAATTAACAATTTTGTTGAAAATTCATGTATTTTATTGAAAATTAATTTTTCAAACTTAAAATTGAACTATTCTGATTTTTTTGGAATTTATATTTTTTGGAAAAAAATGCAACGATTTGGTTGAAAACTCATTTTTCTTGGTTGAAGATTTATCAATGTAGTTGAAAATTTAATTATTCTGTTGAGAATTCTTTTCTTTTTGCTAAAGATTCAGCATTTTAGTTGAAAATTCATCTCTATAGTTGAAAATTTAACTATTTTATTGAAAATTCGTTGTTTTTTTTTATTGAGAATACATGTTTTTTTTTAGAATTTATATTTGTTAGTTAAAAATTCTACTATTTTTGTAGAAAATGGAACTGTTTGGTTGTAAATTATAGTATTTATTTGAAAATTTAACTATTTGGTAAAAAAGGAAATTTTTTTAATTGAGAAATCATATTTCCATGTTGAAATTTCAACTATTTTGTAGATAATTCGTCTTTTTTTCTTCAAAATTCAACAATTTTTTTGGAAATTCATGTATTTGATTGAAAATTAATTTTTTAAACTGAAAATTTAACTATTATATATTTTTTTGAAATTTATCCTTTTTGAACAAAAATGCAACAATTTACCAATTCAGTTAAAAATTTAACTAATCTGTTGAAAGTTCATTTTTGTTGCTGAAGATTCAGGATTTTAGTTGAAAATTCATCTCTAGGGTTGAAAATTTAACTATTTTATTGAAAATTCGTTTTTTTTTTTGGTTGAGAGTACATGTTTTTTTGATAATTCATATTTTTTAGTTTATTAAAAATTCAACTATTTTGGTAGATAATTGAACTATTTGGTTGTAAATTCTACTATTTATTTTAAAATTCAATTATTTGGTAAAAAATGCCGATTTTTTTATTGAAAATTGAACTTCTTGGTTCAAAGTTGATCTAATTGATTGAAAATTCATGTTTTTAAGATTCACCTCTCTGTTTGAAATTTTAACTGCTTTGTTGTAAATTCGTTTTTGTTGGGTTAAAAACGAATTTTTTTATCTGAAAATTTAATTATTCCATTTTTGGATGAAAATTTATCCTTTATAAGTTGAAAATTATTTGAAAGAAAATTCATTTGTTTTGTTGAAAATTCGTCTTTTTGGGTAAAAAATTTAATCTGTTTGTTGAAAAATAATCTATTTGTTTAAGGATTTAACTATTTTATTAAAACTACATTTTTTTCGTAGAATTAAACTGCTTGAAAACTAATTTTTATTTTTGTTGAAAAGGAATTTCCTAAGCTGAAAATTTAACTATTTCATTTTTGGTTAGAAATGTATTTTCTTTAGTTGAAAATTCAACTATTTGGTTAAAAATTAGTCTTTTGGTAAAAATTAATTTTCTTGGTTGAAAATTCATCTTCTTAAAAGAAAATTCATCTATTTTGGTAAAAATTCATCTATTTTGGTAAAAATTCAACTATTTTGTTGAAAGAAAGCAATTAGTTGTTTTTTTATTCTTGAATTAGGAAATATCTTGACTAATCGATTTAGTAATCATTCACTAATATTTTTTACCAATATTTTCTATGGAAAATTAGAAAAATGTACAACCGAAAAAAATTTTGAAAATCGAAAACAGAACTCTGTTTAAAAGTAGCGTATGAAGACCCTGAATGTGTATAATTAATTTCGAGTCCATTGATCCATTGTCATTTTAAGATTGTAAAAAATTTTTATTTTTCTTAACTTTGTTCAAATAATCAGAAGGTAACGTTTTTAACTTGGAGACAAACGTCACGTTCAAAATTTCACAATATGACCTCCTTATTGTTTCAATAGAGTTAAGAATGTAATAGATTTCCGCTTTTTATAAAATATTTCTATTTTTCACGTTTTTAATTTTTATAAACTTTTTTAAATTATTAAATACAGTCCTAAGTACATTTTTTTTATCAACCAATTAGGGGCCGTACTTAAATTAAGTAACGGATTAGAAACAATTTAAAAAAATACTTTTCTACCATGAAACGTGACTTTTTAACAATATACTTGCATTTTCAACAAAATAATTAAATTTTTAATAAAATGATTGGGTTTTCAACCTAAAAAGATGAATTCTCATTTTAAAAAGTGTAATAGTTGATATTTCAACAAAAAAGGTGAAATCTCAGTTTCAAAAATGAATTTCAAAACCAAAAAGACGTTTTTAAAATAAATCAAGATTTTTCAGTCATGAAATAAACAAAAATGTCATTTAACTTTTTGAAACTTCAAGCCAAAAGACAAAATTTTTTGTACAGAAATTTAATTTTCAACCAGACAATATGAATTTTCAGAAAAAAAATAATTTTCAACAAAATAGTTAAATTTCCAATCAAAGATTAAATAAAATGAAATGAAAATAAAATTATTATAAAATTATAAATAAAATAAAATAATTATTAAAAAAAATTATTTAAATCAATAAAATTATTTATTTATATAATTTAAAAAGATTCAATACAGTAGTTCAACTCTTAACAATTTTTTTTCAATTTTCAACAAAGTAATTTTAATTTCAACCAAAGAGATGAATTTTCAACTAAAAATATGAATCTTCAACAAAGAAATAATTTCTTAACAAAGTGGTGCAAATAAAATAAAATTTCTACTAAAACAGATTATTTTTGAAATCAAAAAGACAAATTTTCGAAAAAAATGAATTTCCATCCACAAAAGATTATAGTTTAACTTTTCAACATAAAAATATGCGTCTTAAGCAAAATTAAATTTTATACAAAGATACATACATTTTCAACCCAAAAAGACGAATTTCCAACAAAACAGTTGAATTTTTAAGAAAAAAATGATGAGTATTTAACAAAATTTTGGAATCTTCAACAAAATAGTTGCATTTTGGTCCAATAAAGAGGAAATTTCTACTAAAACAAATAAATTTTTTAATGAAAAAGACAAATTTTCAAAAATATAGTTCACTTTTCAACCAAAAAAGGTTTCAGTTGAATTTTGAAAATCAACATATGAATTTCAAACAAGAGTACATTTTGTACGAAATAGTTGATTTTTTAACAAAACAGTTGCATTTTCAACCAAAAACGATGACTTTTTAACCAAAAGGTCGAATTTTCAAAAAAAAAGGTTAAACTTCAATTAAAACACTTTCATAATTAACCAAATAGTTGAATCTCCATGCAAAAAAAAAAAAAATTTTCTTAGAAGATAGTTGCATAAAAAAAAAAATATTTCAACTTTTAATTAAAAGGGACGAATTTTGTATGGGTTAGTTGAAATCTATATTTTTCTTCAGTTAGAACCGCTAGTTTATGTAGTAAAAAATTTTGCGTCACCAATTTTTAATAAAATCTCATTTTTTCTAATGCATTTTAACAAAATAGTTGAATTTTTAACAAACTAATTCAGTTTTCAATAAAATAGTTGAATTTTCAAGAAAATATTTGAGTTTTCAACCAAAAAGTTGAATATTCAAACGGAGAATGTGAATTTGCAACAAAAAATGTTAATTTTTAAACAAATAATTCAATTTTCAACTGACAACGAACAATTTTAAACAAAAAATAAAATAGGTAAGTTTGCAGTTTGAAAAATGAACATTCCAACGAAAATAGACGAATTTTAAACAAAGTAGTTAAATTTTCCACGGAAAAGATGAATTTTCAGCAGAAATTTAATTTTGGACAAACGGGTTCAACTTTTAAAAAAATAGTTGGATTTTTTATTTTTTTAAAAAGGGTGAATGCAGACAAAAAAGATGAATTTTTAACCAAGAAAGATTCTTCAGTCAACCTAGAAATATAAATTTTCAATCAACTATTGAAATATAAATTTTCAACCAAATATTGAAATTTTCTACCAAAATAATGGAATTTTCAACCCGAAATGACAAATTTTTAACAAAACAGGTGAATTTCCTATAAAGCAGTTGAATTTTCAACTAAAAACGACCAGTTTTGAACAAAAAAAAGAGTTAAATTTGAAGTTTAAAAAATTAATTTTCGACTAAAAAAGACAAATTTTCAACAAAATAGCTGAATTTTCTATCAAATGAACTGATTTTCACTAAAGTCATGAATTTTTAACAAGAAAAATACATTTTTTACAAAAGAGTTTAATTTTCAACCAAGTAGTTGAATTTTCAAGCCAAAAGAAGAATTTTCTATAAAAAAGTTGAATTTCCAACCGGAAAATATGAATTTTTAACGAAAAAGTTAATTTTCAACCAGATATTTTCAACCAAAATAATATAATTTTTAACTTAAAAAGACAAATTTTCAACAAAACAGTTGAATTTTTAACCTGAGAGATGAATCTTTAACTAATTAAATGAATTTGTGAGGAAGTAGTTAGAAAGTTTAATTTTTAACAAAAAATAGAATAGTTGAATTTTCAGTTACAAAAAATTTATTTTTAATGAAATATGGAATATTTAGATTTTCAGTTAAAAAAATTAACTTTCACTGAAAAAAACTAATTTTCGACAAAATATGTTCACCTTCAACCAAAAAAGATAAATTCTCATTTAAAAAAATTTAGTAGTAATTTTCGTCAAAACAATGAATTTTCAAACAAAAAAGGATAATTCTCTACGAAACAAATCAATTTCAATCAAAAAATATTAATTTTGAATCAAAAAGTTTATTTTAAACCAAATAGTTGAATTTTCTACTGAGAATCATCAATTTTCAACTAAAAATGGAATATTTGAATTTTCAGGTTTAAAAATTGATTTTCAACCCAAAACAAAACGAATTTTTAACAAAATAGTTCAATTTTCAACCAAAACGATGAATTTTCTACCAAAAAATACTAATTTTTAACAAAATACGTGAATCTTCAACTGGACACGATCAGTTGTCAAAGAAGCATGGAATAGTTAAATTTTCAGTTGAAAAATTTAATTTTCAAAAAAAAAAGGGAATAGATATTCAATAAAGTAGATAAATTTTCAATCAAACGCAGGGGTTTCAACTGAAATGAGAAATCTGTAACTGGAATAATTAAATAAATTATCGATAATCCACAAGGGAAAAGCGTTTTTAACAAAATAGTTAAATTTTCAACCAAAGACGAATTTTCAACTAAAACGATAAATCTGCACCTAAAAAAAATAACAAAGGAGTTTAACTGGTAACTAAAAGCGATGAATTCTCAACGAAAAATGTAACAGTTGATATTTCAACCAAAAAAATATTTTAATTAATTTTTTTCTGAAAAATGATCTCCTTTTGCTCCGCTGGGAATCGAACCACAGAACTTCCGATTGCCGGTCGGGTGCTTTCCCATTAAGCTACTAGAGAGATCGAGAGAAGAAACTTTTTTCAGAAATTAGACGCATTATTTTCTCAGTGGAGCGAAAGGAGAAGATTTTTTTTCAGAAAAAAAATTAATTTAATTAATTTGTAACTCATATTTCCATCTAGTCTGAAAAGACGTTAAAATTTCTGTTATTCTCTGATGATAATACAGATTCCTTGAAAAAAGTCAAAAAATCTATATTTTTTATTGAAATTTAATCTTCTGGGTTGAAAATTATATTATTTTGTTGAAAACTTGCTTTAATTTTATTGAAAACTACTTTTTTATTGTTAATCATTTGTTATTTATTTACTTCTTTGCATCAAAATTCAACTGTTTTGTTGAAAATTCGTTATTTTTCCGGTTGAAAATATATTTTACTAACTGAAAATTATCCTACTGTATTTTTAGTAGAAAAGTTATCTTTTTAGTTTGAAAATTCATGTATTCGGTTGAGAAATAATTTTTTATAGTTGAAGATTCATCAGTTTAGTTGAAAATTCACTTTTAACTATTAAATTTTTTGGTGAAAATTAACCTTTTTTGATAGAAATGTATTTTTTTTCATTGAAAAATTATCTGTTTAGTAAAAAATTTAAATATTTTTGCTGATAGAAAATTCATCTTTTGGATTGAAAAATCCACTATTGGTCAAAATTTATATTTTTAGTTGAAAATGAATTAATTTTGCTCAAAACTCGTTTTTTTCTCAATTTACTTTTCTAACTGCAAATTGAAATATTATATTTTTGGTTTGTAAATTGATCTTTTCTTAGTTAAAAGTCGAATTATTTTGTCGAGAATTCATTTTTTTGGTTGAAAATTGATTGCCTCAACTGAAAATGTAACTGTTCTATTTTTGTTAAAAAAAATTTTTTTTATGAAAAACAATATTTTGTTGAAAATTCTTTTTTTTTTTTTTGTTTGAAAATTTATTTTTCTGATTATTTACCTATTATAATTTTGGTTAAAAATTGATTCTTTTAGGTGAAAATTCATGAATTTGTTGAAAATGTGTATTTTTTGGTAGAGAATTAATCTTTTGGGTTGAAAATTCAACTAACTATTTGGTTACAAATTCACATTTTTGGTTGAAGATTCATCATTTTAGTTAAAAATTCATTTCTATGGTTGAAAATTGATCTTTTTGACTGGAAAACACAACTAAAAAATATTCAAAATTATTTTGAAACAACATTTTTTTGCATTAACATTATTAATTAACATTAACATTATTCAATCAAAAAAGATAAATTCTCATTTAAAAAAATTTAGTTCTAATTTTCGCAAAAACAAAGAATTTTCAAACAAAAAAGGAGAATTCTCTACGGAACAAATCAATTTCAATCCAGAAATTAATTTTCAACCAAAAAGTTTATTTTAAACCAAATAGTTGAAGTTTCAACTAAGAATGATCAATTTTCAACTAAAAATTGAATATTTGAATTTTTAGGTCTAAAAATTGATTTTCAACCCAAAATAAACTATTTAGTTGGAAATTATACTATTTATTTGATAATTTAACTATTTGTTGAAAAAGGAAATTTTTTAAATTGAAAAATCATATTTTCCGTTCGAAATTTGAACTATTTTTTAGATAATTCATTTTTTGCGCTTTAAAATTCAACTATTATATATTTTTTTAATTTATCCTTCTTGGACAAAAATGCAACAATTTGGTTGAAGATTAATTTTTCTTGGTTGAAGATTTAGCAATTCAGTTAAAAATTTGACTAATCTGTTGAAAATTCATTTTTTTTGCTGAAGATTCAGCATTTTAGTTGAAAATTCATCTCTAGGGTTGAAAACTTAACTATTTTATTGAAAATTCGTTTTTTTTTTGGTTGAGAGTACATGTTTTTTTGATAATTCATATTTTTTAGTTTATTAAAAATTCAACTATTTTGGTAGATAATTGAACTATTTGCTTCTAAATTCTACTATTTATTTGAAAATTCAACTATTTGGTAAAAAATGCAGATTTTTTTATTGAAAATTGAACTTCTTGGTTCAAAGTTGATCTAATTGATTGAAAATTCATTTTTTTAAGATTCACCTCTCTGGTTCAAATTTTGACTGTTTTGTTGTAAATTCGTTTTTGTTCGGTTAAAAATAAATTTTTTTATCTGAAAATTTAATTATTCCATTTTTGGATGAAAATTGATGCTTTATAGGTTGAAAATTAAACTATTTGAAAGAAAATTCATGTATTGTGTTGAAAATTTTATTTTATTGTTATCTTATCAGTTAGAGCGAGGCAACAATCAATTTAATTTGAGAGAAATAATTGTATGGACAATTAATTATTATTTATAAAAATATTGTCTTAGTTGGATGTTGGAAACTTTTGATTTTTTCTTAAATTCTCCACTTTTCAATTAGAGTTAGGTAATAATTATTTGAAGTTAATAAACATAATTGTTTAAACAATTTATTATTATTTTTATTACTATTCTCTTTAAATAATACTAGAAAGTTGCTGTTTTTTTATTTTCTAACGTTTTGTCTACTTTTTACTTAGAGCGAGGTAAAGATTAATGAAATTTAACAAAAATAATTGTTTAAACAAATTGTTATTGTTTATAACTATCTTCTCCTACAGTTATGGTTTTTTTCTGAAATTTTCCACTTTTTTCAAGTTTTCACTTAGAGTGAGGTGACAATTAATTCAATTTAACAATTATAACGTAATAATTATTATAAATAATATTTTTTTTCAAAAATTTTCTCTTCCATGGAGTTAGAAAGTCGCAGATTTTGCGAATTTTTCAAATTATTTCTAACTTTTCACTTAGATTGAGGCAATAATCAATTCAATTTAAAAACAAAACTTTTTAAACAATGTATTAATATTTATAATAATATTCTCTTAGATTAATGCTAGAAAGTTTCAACTTTTTCTAAAATTTTCCACTTTTTATCCACTTTTCAATCAGAAAGAAGTAATAATTAATTCAAGTTAGCAAACATAATTGTTTAAACAATTTATCATTATTTTTGATAATATCCTCTTTGAATAATAGTAGAAAGTTGCGGTTTTTCAGAAATTTTCAAATTTTCGTCTACTTTTCACTGAAAGTGTGTTAATAATTAATGAAGTTTAACAAACATAATTATTTAAACAAATTTTCATTGTTCATAATTGTCTTCTCCTATAGTAATGCTAGATAGTTGCGGTTTTTTTTCTGAAATTTTCCATGTTTTGTTTCCTTTCCATTTAGAGCGAGGTAATTATTAATGCAATTTAATAAAAATAATTGTTTAAACAAATTATCATTGAAGATTCATTTTATTAGTTGTTTATTTATCTCTTTGGTTGTAAATATAATTATTTTGTTAAAAATTCATTTTTATTGGTTGAAAATGAATTATTTTTTAGATTACATTTTTTTTTTGTTAAAAATTCATTGGTTGAAAATTGAATTAAATATTGAATATAATTAATTAAATAGAATTAAATTGAAAATTCATTTTTAACTGAAAATTTAACAATTCTATTCGTGGTACAAAATTTATCATTTTTAGTTGAAAATTCAATTATTTCGGTTGAAAATTCCTGTATTCTGTTAAAATTTCATCTTTTTTGGTAGAAAATTAATCTTCTTGGTTACAAATTTAGCAACTTGTTTGATAGTCGAACTACTTTTTTAAACATATATTTTGTTGGTTGAAAATATTTAGATCGTCTTTAGTTAAAAGTTAAATTTTTGTTAAAAATTCATAATAATTTGTCTATCGGATATTAAATTTTTTAACTGAAAATTATCCTATTCCATTTAGTTGTTTAATTATCTCTTTCATTGTAAATATAAATATTTTGTTGAAAATTCGTTTTTATTGGTTAAAAATTAATTTTCTTTCAAATTAAAAATTAATTTTTTTAACTGAAAATTCAACTATTCCATTTTTTGTTTGAAATTTATCACTTTTAGTTGAAAATTCCTATATTTTGTTAAAAATTTGCCTTTTTTATTAAGAATTATTAATTTTTTGTTAAAAATTCAACTACATGGTTTAAAGTTGAACTGCTTTGTTGAAAATTAATTTTATTATTTAAAGATTTAAATATTTTATATAAAGTTTAAATTTATTTTTGTTCAAAATGTATTTTTTCAATGAAAATTTAGCTTTATTATTTTTGGTAGAAAAAAGATAGTTTTTTATTGAAAATTAGTTTTTATAGGTTGAAAATTATATTTTTGAACTGAAAATTCAGCTATTTAATTTTTTGTCAAAAATCGATTGTTTTTAGTTAAAAACTTAAGTACTTGGTTGGAAATTAACTGATTTAATGAATGTTCAATGAAGTTTCCACAAATTGGTTGAAAATTTGTTTTTATCGTAACAAAAAAAAAACATTTTTGGTTAAAAATGCATCTTTTTGGTTTGAAAATTAATTTTTTGAACTGATAATTCAAATATTTCATTTTTGGATGCAAATTGAAGATTCATTATTTGAGTTGAAAATTCATCTCTTTTTTTGAAAATTTATCTATTTTATTAAAAAGTCATTTTTTTAACTAAAAATTTAACTATTGATTTTATGGTTAAAAATTTAACAATTTGGTTGAAAATTCCTTTATTTTGTTGAAAACTCATATTTTTTGGTCGAAAATTAATCTTTTTGGTTGAAAGTTGAACTACTTTGTTGAAGATTCTCTTGATTGGTTGTTTCATTATCTCTTTGGTTGTAAATATAATTATTTTATTGAAAATTCGTTTTTATTGGTTAAAAATTAATTTTCTTTTAAATTAAAAATTAATTTTTTAACTGAAAATTCAATTATTCCATTTTTTGTTAAAAATTTATCACTTTTAATTGAAAATTCCTATATTTTGTTGAAAATTTGCCTTTTTTGGTAGAAAATTTATTTTCTTGGTTGAAAATTCAACTACATAGTTCAAAGTTGAACTACTTTCTTAAAAATTAATTTTATCAGTTGAGGATATGAATATTTTATATAGGAGTTTATATTTATTGTTTTTTAAATTTATTTTTTAAAATTAAAATTTAGCTATTTAATTTTTGGTCAAAAATTAATCGTTTTTAGTTGAAAACTTAAGTACTTGGTTGGAAATTAACTGTTTTAATAAATTTTCAATGAAGTTTCAAAAACTTGGTAGAAAATTTGTTTTTATCGTGACTAAAAAAATACATTTTTGGTTAAAAATTCATCTTTTTGGTTTAAAAATTAATTTGTTGAACTGATAATTCAACTATTTCATTTTTGGTTGCAAATTGAAGATTCATTATTTGAGTTGAAAATTCATCTCTTTTTTGTTTGAAAATGTATCTATTTTTTTTTAATTCATATTTTTAACTAAAAATTCATCTATTGATTTTATGGTTCAAAATTGATCTTTTTTATTTAAAAGTTTAACTATTTGGTGGAAATTTTAATTATTTGGTTGTGAATTCAACTATTTTGTTAAAAAGTTTTTTTCTTGTCAAAAATTTAACTGTGTTGTTGAAAATTCGTCTTTTTCGATAAAAAGTTAGTTCTTTTGGATTGAAAATAAAAATATTTGGTTGAAAATTCATATTTTTTTTTTTTTAGAAAAGTTGACATTCTCATGTATTCATATTTTATTAATAGAATTTATAATTATTAAAAAAAAAATCAATTTTTTATGCTTGAAATCTCGAATTTGATTCTGTGAGGAAATATTTATGTAAATATTTATCAGTCTCGAACTTGAAATATAGATGACATTATGAAGAGCATATTTTACAAGGCTGTTTTTCTATTTGGCAAACATAAAACTGATAACGTAATAAGGCTATTATACCTTGCATCATTGTACTAATTTTTCCGCCGTGTGGAAAAATTTTTGTGTAAATGGTCATTTAATTAATTGTAATTTTTTCGAAAACGTGACAAAGCATGTTAAAAAATATATTTTTGAACAAAAAGTTGCCAAATTAAAAATGATTTTCACATATTTTCAATTTTCTAAAAAAATATTCTTTTTGGCATAAAGATTCAACTATGGGATTGAAAATGACACTGTTTTTGGTTTATTTTTTTCTTTTTGGTTTGAAGTTGTGAATGCAACTGTTGGATCTCAAATTATTATTATTTTTTTTTAATTGTCTTCTATTTGGTGGAAAAATCATCTTTCTTGATTGAAAATAAACTTTTTTATTGCACTGCACAAAATGCTCTTAAACCAGGGAAAATAGGCTGATTTTTTACAAAAATAGGGAAATAAATTCTTTTAAAATATAATGTATATGATTAATTTTTTACCAAAAGAGATACATTTTTAACGAAAGAGTTGAGTTTTCAAATTAAAAACTTGAATTAGAAAAAAGTTGACTATAAAACCCAAAAACATTAATTTTCAACGATGGCAGATGATTTTTTAACCAAATAGTTGCATTTTTAACAACAATTTTAACAACTTTTAAGCAAAAGAAAGAAATTTTCAACAAAAATTAATTCAATTTTTAACCAAGTAGTTGAATTTTCAACCGAATTTTTAAACAAAAAATATAAAACTTTAACCACAAGCAGTTGCATTTGTAAACAAAAAGTTGAATCTTGCATTCAGAACGACACATTTTTTCGATTAATGTCGAATTTAAAACTCAAAAATATTTTTAAAATAAACCGGAAAAATTTTTAACATAAAAATTAAAGTTTTTTTATTTAATTAAATACGATTTTCTATATGAAAATATGAATTTTTAACAAAAAAGTTAATTGACGACAAAATAGTGGAATTCTCAACTAAAATGATGAATTTTCAACAACAAAAAAAGATTTTTTTTTACAAAGTAGTTAAACTTTAAACCAAGTAGTTGAATTTTTAACCAAAAATATTAATAATTTTCCACCAAAAAAGACGAATTTTTAGAAAAATACAGATTTTCAAAAAAATAGTTAATTTTCAAAAAATTAATTTTAACCGACTGACATAATTTTTAAACAAAAAATATTAAACTGTAACCATAAGCAGTTGCATTTGTAAACAAATAGTTGAATCTTCAAGTCAGAAAGACGAATTTTTTAGAGTAAAGTCGAATTTTCAACCCGAGAATATTTTAAAAATGAATCCGAAGAATTTATAACAACAAAATTTAATTTTTGCAATTTAATTAATTTACTTTTCTATCAAAAAGTTAATTTATCAAGCCAGCCAGAAGCATTTTCTATGAAATAGCTGAATTTGCAACCCAAAAATAAGAATTTTTAACAAAAAAGTAAATATACGACAAAATAGTGGAATATTCAACTAAAATTAGGAATTTTCAAAAAAAAAAAAAAAGAATTTGTTTATAAAGTAGTCAAACCTTAAACCAAGTAGTTGAATTTTCAACCAAGAAGAGTAATAATTTCCTACCAAAAAAGACAAATTTTTAACAAAATACAGGAATTTTCAACCGAACAGCTGAATTTTCGAACAAAAATGATAAATTTTCAACCAAAAATGAAAGATGATAATTTTCACTTAAAACAAATTAATTCTGAAAAATATGGATTTTCAAAAAAGTAGTTAATTTTCAAAAAATTAATTTTAACCGACTGACATAATTTTTAATCAAAAAATATTAAACTTTAACCATAAGCAGTTGCATTTGTAAACAAATAATTGAATCTTAAAGTCAGAAAGAAAAATTTGTTAGATTAAAGTCGAATTTTCAACCCAAAAATATTTTTTAAATAAACCCGAAAAATTTAAGTTTTTAAATTTAACTAAATACGATTTTCTGTAAAATTGTTGAATTATCAAGCCAACAAGACGAATTTTCTATAAAATAGCTGAATTTTCAACCCAAAAATAGGAATTTTTAACAAAAAAGTTAATTTACGACAAAATAGTGAAATTTTCAACTAAAATGATGAATTTTCAAAAAAAAATAATAATAATTTTTTTACAAAGTAGTTAAACCTTAAACCAAGTAGTAGAATTTTCAACCAAAATGATTAATAATTTCCTACAAAAAAAGACAAATTTGTAACAAAATACAGGAATTTTCAACCGAATAGCTGAATTTTCAAACAAAAATGATAAATTTTCAACCAAAAATGAAATAGAATAATTTTCACTTGAAAAAAAAATTAATTTAGAAAAATATGGAATTTCAAAAAAATTGTTAATTTTCAAAAATTAATTTTAACCGACTGGCATAATTTTTAAATAAAAAATATTAAACTTTAACCACAAGCAGTTGCATTTGGAAACAAATAGTTGAATCTTAAAGACAGAAAGACAAATTTTTTAGACGAATTTTCAACCCGAGAATATTTAAAAAATTTAAATTTAATTAATTTAATTTTCTATCAAATTGTTGATTTCTCAAGCCAACAAGACAAATTTTCTATAAAACAGCTGAATTTTCAACCCAAAAATATGAATTTTTAACAAAAAAGTTAATTTTCAACAAAACATTAATTTAAAAAAAAATTAATATTCAAACAATAAAAATTAATTTTGCACCAATGAAAATGAATTTTCAACAAAATAATTATTGTCACAACCGAAGAGATAAATAAATATCTAATACAATGAATTTTTAACAAACAGATCAATTCTTAACCAAGAAGATTAATTTTCTACAAAAAAGACGAATTTTTAACAAAATACAGGAATTTTCACCCAAATTGTTGAATTTTCAAAAAAATTATTTTTTATACAATAAGATTAATTTTCTACAATGTGAAGGATAATAATAAACAAAATGCATTAATTTCTAAATAGGCACTGCAATTTTAAGCAAAAAACAATGAATTTCTTAACAAATATAGAATAGTTAAATTTTCACTAAAGAAAAAATTAATTTGCAACCAAAAATGAAACGAATTTTCAACAAAATTTTTAACCAAAAATTAATTATTAACAAATTAGTTCAACCTTCAACCAATCATTAAAATTTTTGACCAAAAGATGACTTTTTAACAAAATAGTTGCATTTTTAACTAAATAATTAAATTTTCAACCAAAAATTCGAATTTGGAACCAGAAGAGATAAAGTCAGGTCAAGAAATATAATGGTAGACTTTGTAAAAAAAAATTAACTTTAAACCAATAATAGTTGGATTTTCTTAAGGAGTTCTATTAATTTAGTTTAAATTTTCTTGAAAATTTTCTGAAAATTTGAATTTAAAAAGTTTTTTGAAAACAGGGGAAAAGTAGTTTTTTCACAATTTTTGAAATTACTACTACCGGCCAAATCATTCAAAATTTTTAAAGTTTATCGGGTGAAGCTAAGAAATTTGAAAGGATTCCAAAGAATTTCAGAGGATTTCTAAGATTTTCAAATATTTTGAAGATTTTTGAAAATTTTCAACGGATTTTAAAGCATTTCAAAAATTTGAAGATCTTTTCAATATTTCAAGTTATTTCTAAATATCTTCAAGAAAAAAGTTAATTTTCAACCAAATAGTTGAATTTTTAACTAAAAAAAAGAATTTTTAAACCAAAAATGGAATAGTTTTATTTGCAGTTGGAAAAATTGATTTTTAACTCACAAAGAACGATTTTTAAACAAAAAAGAAGTTCAAGCTTCCAACAAGTAGTTGAATTTTCACTAAAAAGGATTTTTTTCTCCCAAAAATGACGAATTTGCAATAAAATGCATTAATTATAAACGAAAAACGATCAACTTTTAACCAATAATGTAATAGTTAAATTTACAACTAAAGAGGTGAATCTTCAACTAATCAAATTAATTTTTAACAACGTAGTTCAACTTTCCATCATGTAGTCGAATTTTTGACAAAAAAAAAAAAAAATTAATAGTGACAAATTTAATAGTTGAATTCACAACTGAAACCTATAGCTTTTCAACAAAAAAGAAAATAGTTAAATTTTCAGTTTAAAAAATAAATTAAAAAAAAAAGAAACAAATTTTCAGCAAAATAGTTAAATCTTCAACCAAATAGAAGAATTTTTAACCGAAGGAAATGAATTGTAAACAAAAAATATAATAATTAACTTTTCAATTAAAACGAATTAACTTTTAACGAAAAATAGTGAGTGTGACGTTATAATTTTTTAACCCTCGGGACGTAACACTATACAATTAGGGTTTAAACAATTTAGTATTATTTTTAATAATATTATCTTCGAATAATGCTAGAACTTGCAGTTTTTTCTAAAATGTTCAGTTTTTAAACTTTTTTTAAAAAAAAATTATTATTGTTTATAGCTATCTTCTTCTATATTAATACTCGATAGTTGCGGTTTTTTTCTGAAATTTTTTACTTTTCGTCGAATCTTCAATTGAGAATTAATTTCTTTAACTGAAAATAAACTATTCCATTTTTGGTTGAAAAATAATATTTTCTAGTTGCAAATGCAACTATTTGATTGAAAATTGATGCATTTTTTTGAAAATTAGTCTTTTTTGGTAGAAAATTAATCTTCTTCGTTAAAAATGCATCCTATTTTGCTAAAAATGTAATTGGTTGAAAATGGACTTTTTGGTCTTAAAATTTAACAATTTACTTGAAAATTCATGTATTTCATTGAAATTTTTTTTTTAACTGAAAATTTAACTATTCTCTTTTTGTTTTAATTGATCATTTTTGGATAAAAATGCAACGATTTGGTTGAAAATTCATTTTTCTTGGTTGAAGATTTATCAAAGTAGTTGAAAATTTAACTATTCTATTGAGATTTTTTTTTTTTGCGAAAGATTCAGCATTTTAGTTAAAAATTCATTTCTGGAGTTAAACATTAAACTATTTTATTGAAAATTCGTTTTTCTTCTATTGAGAATACACACTATTTATTTGAAAATTTCACTATTTGGTAAAAAAGGAAATTTTTTAAATTGAAAAATCATATTTTCCTGTTGAAATTTCAACTATTTTTTAGATAATTCGTCTTTTTGGCTTTAAAATTCAATAATTTTTTTGGAAATACATCTATTTGATTAATAGTTAATTTTTTAAACTGAAAATTTAACTATTATATTTTTTTCAAATTTATCATTTTTGGACAAAAATGCAACGATTTGGTTGAAAATTCATTTTTCTTGGTTGAAGATTGATCAATGTAGTTCAAAATTAAACTATTCTGTTTAGAATTTATTTTTTTTGTTTTTGAACATTCATTATTTTAGTTGAAAATTCATCTCTAGATTTGAAAATTTAACTATTTTATTGAAAATTCGTTTGTTTATTATTGAGAATACATGTTTTTTTGAGAATTCATATTTTTATTTAAAAAATCAACTATTTTTGTAGAAAATTGAACTATTTGGTTGTAAATTACACTATTTATTTGATAATTTAACTATTTAGTAAAAAAGGAAATTTTTTAAATTGAAAAATTATTTTTTCCTCTTGAATTGAAATTGAAAAATTCTAAATCTACAAAATCATTCAAATGATTTTGTTGATGATTCGTCTTTTTGGCTTTAAAATTTAACAATTTTTTTGGAAATTCATGTATTTGATTGATAATTAATTTTTTGAACTGAAAATTTAACTACTATATTTTTTTTCAAATTTTTCCTTTTTGGACAAAAATGCAACGATTTGGTTGAAAATTCATTTTTCTTG